>BQNB010017380.1:0-67532 GCA_026074375.1 Tanacetum coccineum | reverse complement strand
CATATCATAACGTCATGTCATCATGGATGCCATGTCATTACTATTTTTTTATCTTTTTGGTAAAATTCGTTTTTTAGTTTTTTTTTGTAAAATTCGTTTTTTCAAAAAATTTGTAGCCTACAAGATTTGAACTTGAGTTGTTTGTAATATTAACAAACCACTAGACTAGGTGATTTTTTTTGTTATATCTTGCAACTTAAAATACATAAAGTCATGCAAAAGATAATTATTGCTTAAATTTAGAAAATATATTGATAATTGTTTATTATTCAGAAAACATATGAATAAAAAAACGCAGTAATATACGTTTAACCTACCTTTTCTCTCAAAACCCTAATGATGAACTTTGTTATTTTTTACATATTATGTATGCACAAAAACTTCTATAAGCTCAATATGTTGTTTGGCAGAAGTTTGATGGAATGTTTCAAAGTGCCAGGTGCCTGGTCGCGTTTCTTAGTAACTCACAGTTTTGTTCATGCTAACATACATCAGGTTCTTGTGCATTATTGTGTCCCATTGTTTAATATGTTTGTTTTGTTCGTATTAGGGTTTGATAGTAGGGTTTTTTAATATTAGGGCTTTTATTTCTCTTGGAATATATGAACTGTGATACATGTTTTTTGGCCTCTGCGTTAATTTTTTTTCAGCGTACCATGATGCTTTTTGTAGCTTTTCTTATGGGCATTCATGGATCAAGAAAGCAGTTATTTTACTGTTGCTTGTTGGAACAGAGAAGAATATGAAAAATGAGACTCATGTAAGAGGGTAAGCTGTCATATTTTATTTGTTTGTATTAAACATACTTAAGATAAAATTATTAAAGTGTATGTTAAATGCAGGCTAGATTCGATGTTTGTCATGAATATAATATTTGTTTGTTAAAACATGGATATGTAGTATGATGGTTTTTGTTAATAGTCGTAATGAGTAGCCTACAAAGTACATGTTTTGAATTGAGTATGTATGCTTATTAATTCACAGGATTAACTCCACCACAAAGGAAACTCACTAAACATCAATATAATGTTTGTTTGTTATTACATGGATATGTATCAGATGTATTATCGTTTGTTTTTAAAGATCAATTTTTACCAGAATGTGCATGTATAATATGTGAACATCAGAATAGTATTCCTTCTGAAGTGAGAACTTTTAATATGATATCTAGATGAGTGTCTATTAGTTTGAATTTATAGAACAAATGATATAGTTTAATAATCATGTGATAGAATAAACTAAGTCGAGGCTAGATACATTTTTTAGTTTATTATTTCAAGAGCTTGTTTTTAAGTATCTTCTATCCTATTTGGCTAGTAGATCTCTTCGTTTAAAGGAAGTAGAACCGACATCCGAACATCTTGAGCAAATTCTTCCCATGATTAACAATGGTACTAATTGACTAAACTTTGTGGATTATGTGGCGCCTTAATGCAGTTATTGTATAATCTTTTGTATCATGTACACTTGCAGCAGCACCTTCGAAGAAAACTGCATTAGAAGATCCAGGACGATGCATGAATATAGAAGGCGTCGGTTGTTATTCTGACTTAGCATCTTCTCAAGCCACATGTATTGTCTGTGTTCAGCCACCAAGTGGCACCAAGCACAAATCAACATGCACCTATAATGTCTGCCTAGCATTCAAGTGCTTTATTTTGCCCTCAGTGATACCCCATGACCAGAAGCGTTTAGAGAATCAAGTGGGATGTTCCATAGAAAATACGAGTCAATCTCTCTACACTGACGTTATCTGGCATTACCAGATGGGACTTAGTAATTAGAACCAAAAAGTAGCAGGGGGTAAGACCAAAAGTAGCAAGGTAGTGAAGATTTTGAAAATGACCCGGTTAAAGATAAGTCACACCGCTTCGTCTTTCAAATAATAATGACATAATATGTAAAGCAATGTGAAAAACACCCACTGTAGTACACTAACATTTGTAGACAAAAAATAATTTTTGATAGATTTAGAACAAACTTAGTGGTCGGATTCGTGCATAGTATCCGGGGAAGCTCCATTAATCCCCAAAGTGGAAGAAGTCTTAAGAGTTACTCATAGGCTTTGTAGTACATGAAAATGGTCAAGCTACCCCTTGATATAAAATTATATATATACAGCCTTAAGATCATTACATATATGTAAAGTATTCATACCCAACTTAAAATTTGTCGGTAAATTTGCTATAACAAATGATACAAAAACAATGATTAAATTACTTTGTGTCATGTGCAGTGCTACCCTTTATCGGAGAAACAGAGTGTTTTTTAGATCAGGATTGCTCTTTGAGGCTCTCTTGAGAAAACTGTGATGCTTTGGGATCAAAGAGATGATAAATGTCAGTGTCTTATAGTCCACCTGAATAAAAAATTTGATTGTATGTATGCATATACCCATGAAGCTGACGAATATAATAATTGTTGATTTAGGGGCCTTTACTCACAATGAAGACTAGCTAACAACTTATACACTCAAGGCTTGTCTTTGCAGTTGCGTAGGAGGATCTGTGATGTTAGTGATTAATGATTATATATGCTATTTTGGATGTTTTTATGAAATTCATAGGGAGGGGGGGGGGGGGGGGGGGGGGGGGGGGGGGGGGGGGGGGGGGGGTGAAATCTCGCAATCCATTTTGATTTTCCCCAAGTGATACGGATCTTGCTCCTATACAACAATGCAAACATGTAACTTCTATTATATACTTTTTAAACTAATATATGTGTATGTTTAAAATCAAATATTGTGATTATCCATTGATCTGTCTTAAATTCCACCCAAAATAATTTCATAAATTCTTAGCAAAGAAATTCATGTGTTTTTCTATCGTATAAGACATAATGCTTTATTCAAGAAATGCTTATTTTAGAGGTGGAACTTATAAGCTAAAAAGCATAGAGTACATTTTCAATAAGCTGACACACAACACCACATTCATAGGAAAAGATGTTTTACTCATTCCAGTTACATATATAAGGTGTTTAATGGACTTACATACTTTTCAATGCTAATCAGGGTTATTGGTCTTATTCGACTATGGAGGGAAGCAATACAGGCCAATCAACATTGTAAATCCAGTTGTTTACTATGATATAAAAGGTTCATTAAGTTAACACTTTTATGTGGTTTTCTATTCATTTTTATTAAGCACCTTATCCTTTATCGTCAGGCAAATTCACCATGATTGACCTTGAGAGACTATGAAAGAGGTTTTGTTACTAACTTTGTTCTTATTACTCCTGCGTGCAAAAGTTTCATTTTTACACAAAAAGTTACAAAAATTAACTGTTGAAGCTTTTAAAGTATTTTACAATTTTTATCATTAGTAAGAATATCTAGCATATCCTCAAAAATATATCCCCGTACATGTAGTTAACTTTAACCGTTATATAACAAAAATATTACTGATTGCCTTTTAAGAAAAACAAGTACTACTAATGTATTGAACGTCTTACGTGTGGATTTCTGCTGATCAACTATATTGGTTTCATCGCTGCAGCATTATATATGCCTTAGGTTACCACATCACGGTTTCATGCTTAGGGTTCCCTTGAGGTTAATGAAAAACAGGCGTCTTTATGTAGGTGCTGAATTAAATGAATAACATATAAACAAACATTAAACGCAGCGGAACAAGCACCTATCAACGGATCTATAGAGTCATATGATCAATCAAAGAAAAACAAGAAAAGTAATACCTTTGTAGCGTGATCGGTAGAATCAACCGGTGACCTTCTCCCTAACATGTAACACCAAATGAAACCAAGTGATCAACAGAGATCACCTGTATGATGTATCCACACTACACTTCCTTGTATACCAATTGATGCTAGTCTTAACCCCGTAACTATGAAATTTACCTTGAATAAACTAGATACAAAGTAATAGAAAATAAGAACACAAAACCCTCACCAAAGAGTGTATGTGTCATGTGTTTTTATAGGGAGAGGGGGAGAGGGATCTTTAGAAAGTTGTTATCAATCACATTTATTAGGAGATCACAATTAGGAGATCTTCCATATATAAATTTGACTAAATAAAAAACAATCTTATCCCTTTCATAAGCCATAAGTGGCCGGCCCCTCTAAAAGTCCAACTGGGCTTGCCATTTGTTTTCCATGTCCAATAAACTAAGTCCATTATTTATTTATTAAAGGCCCTATATTGATCCAGAGTTACGTTGGTTATTTTATATCGTAAATACAATAAACACGATATATAAATGGTACCTTAGTATATATGTGTGTGACCCCATATGCTCACATGTGTCTAGCCGTTTAATTAGTTATTATGACACGAGCATACTCCAACAGCTCCCACTTGCGCACGTCATAATAATTAAGTAATTATACAAGCAAAGGTTAGCGTCTAGCAACACGCCAATGCCCCCAAAGACATATGGGGATAGTTTCTTAAATATCTCATTTAAAATGGTTTAGGTATCAATCATCCTTTTGTTATAGATACTATGTTGAACATCTGACATGGATCATTAGTCATTCTAATGTTTAACAATTCTGTTTCTTGATATAGACATTGAACTAGATTACCAAATCAATCAAGTATCATCTTAATTATATTTGGGTGCGGCCACACATACATCTTTTCAAATCATCGATGGGCCTAGTAGTATCTTACTCCATTATATGTGGAGAAACAAATCCTATTTTGACTGCACGGGTTCGTTATGTGTTTCATATCCCTCCTAAAAATGGCTTTTATAGCAGCCTTCAACAGGTCAACGTTGAACCATATCAAAGATTGACATTCGACACACACAAAACCTACGTGCATCTCAAGTCTGAGGATGAGAGACATAACCACTTGCGAGATTCGCTATTAACGCCAATCCATGTAGTGAATACTCGTAGGTTGGGTCAGTCCAATGTTCATCCAATGAACAATATATGAGTTTGGCGGCATCATCCATTAATATTCATACCATATAAATATGAGCAAAACACTCACATTTGCCTTATTTCAATGATACTCCCATATCATTAACTGACAATGGATGATTTAGAATAAATAAATTATTTATGGATTTAAACATGCTAATATAGGACATAATATTTATAGAATGAAAATGATCACACCAAGTATATCTATTCATTATGAAATAAAACGGTTTTACATCCCAATTATTCAAATACTAAAATAAACAGATCTACATGAAACTACTAGCTGGTCTAAGTCTAATGCTCCTAGCATGCTCAACATGTTTGGTACAAGGCATTGGTTTTGTAAACGGATCAGCTAAGTTATCATCTGTATGAACTTTGAGAATACGAATATCACCTTTTTGAATAGCTTCTCGAATAAAGTAATATTTTTGTTGAAAATGTTTGGCACCCCTTTGAACACCAGGTTCGTCGGCTATGGTAATGGCACCTGTGTTGTCACAGTACATATCCATAGGTCTATCAATGCTAGGGATAACGCCAAGCCCATAAATGAATTTACGTATCCAAATAGCTTCCATTGCAGCTTCAGCACCAGCTATGTATTCAGCTTCCATAGAAGACATTGCGGTAGTGCTTTGCTTAGAAATTTTCCAATCAATAGCACCTCCGTTTATCATGAAGACAAACCCTGTTTGAGATTGAAGGTCATCCCGATCAGTCTCCCAACTAGCATCGGTGTAGCAAGTGACACCAAGCTCAGTTGTGGAATCACCACCATAAACAAGAAACATATCTTTAGTATTTTTGAGATACTTTAGTATGTTCTTAATAGCTGTCCAGTGACTTTTGACTGGATTTTGTTAGTATCTACTCGTTAGGTTCTGAGAGAACGCTACATCAGGTCTAGTGCACCTCACAACGTACATGATATAACCCACAGCCGAAGCATAAGGTATTCCTTTCATCCGCTTCACCTCAGCTGGTGTGGAGGGACCTTGAGTGTTACTCAAGTATACATTGGGTGGCATTGGAATAGTTCCACGTTTGGAAGTATCCATCCTAAACTTTCCAAGAATGTATGCTGCCTCACCTAAGCCTTTCATGGCAAAACATTTTCCAAGCCAGGATTTTACATCTTATAGCATTGGAATGTTGTTTCCTATGAGTAATATGTCATCGACATATAAGATTAGGAAGAGTTTGATACTTCCACTAGCCTTTTTATATACGCATGGCTCATCGGGATTTTGAGTGAAACCATACTTTTTGATCTCCTCATCAAATCTCTTATTCCAGCTCCTAGAAGCTTGCTTAAGTCCATAAATGGATCTTTGAAGCTTGCATACTCGTCTAGGATTACAACACCTCATGTTTTAGGTCATTGTACGATATTATGTAATGCACAATTTATTTTTAGGGTTTTACACGTTTACTTTTAAACCGTAAACGTTAAGTTAAATCGCGTAAACTAAAAATGATCATTCAATGTAAACGGGCATTAAACAATTAAATGTTTACATCAAGCAAGTGTTATATGATTATTATAAGGATAATTAATAACTTTGTTCATCTTATTTTTATTGGCTACGTAAAATGCTTACGTTTCGCGATAAAACGCGTTTCGGCATTCCCGGAAGCACCAAAACCTAACTACGCTTAAACGAATACCCACGATTATAACCAATACACAAAATAATCAATATAACATCACATTAGAGCCTATGTGGCCAGATTCCAAAGGATAGGACTAAGAAAATATCTAGTGCAAAGTATCTTCCTTGAATTCATGGGATGATTCCCATTTTAGGGAACCAAACACTTACACCTTGTAAGAACCCACTCCCCCTCCCTATGGGCTCTTACACATGAGTTAGCAAGTAACCATGGTTAAGTTACTTAGATATTTTCACTATAAAAGCTAGCAACTAACACATAGAGTTCATATCAAAAGTGTGAAATCACAAAAACTCTCCCATTTTTAGCAATTTTTCAAGGCTTCTTTATAGCGAGTTGAGGCCAGCGAGTTGAACATAGTGAGTTACAGGTTTAAAGAAGATTTTTGTTAGCAAGTTAAGGAAAGAAACTCTGCCAACTTTCTTTATTAATAGCGAGTTGTCAACTCTTTACACAACGAGTTACAAGGTTAGCGAGTTTGTGGACTTTTGGACATTTTGGGAATAATATTTTTTCAACTTGTACCAAAAATTTCACCTGTATTCTTAATCTATTTAAACAAACATAACCACATATCAATCAACATTCATAAATCTTAAGATCCGGATTTCCACTCTTAAAACATCCTCAACAAATGTAATATCCTAATAACAATCTCCATTTTCAAACATTAAACATCAAGTGTTCTTCACAAATTGACATAGTTTCTCGTGTTCTCAAACTTAAAATTCAAGAGAAGACAACTTTCAATAAGAAAGATGCATGCAAAGTTCTTAGAGAAATTCACAATCACAATTAAGTTTCTCACAGTACACTTTAAATGAGTTTGGTACAATGCCAATCTTCAAGAGAACCTTCTGCAAGACTTGGATTTCTCTAGAACATCATCTTACCAAAGAAGTAATTTCCAGACTCATTGCAAACATATTTTGACAAACCTCATAACAAAGTTTGAAATTGCTTTCAATTCAGAATTCAAGAGTGTCTATGCAGAATATACAAGATTTGATGGCTTAATCCTTCAAAGATGCAATTGATTGTAGCATGGATTCAATTTAGGAAATACAGGTTTTAGTACAATTCATTCATCAACAACGAACTCCGCAATTGTTGATTGAATACAAAAGAAGTTGATGTAGATACAAGTAGATCATTTCAAATCCTTTTCAATCATTGAATGCTGATCAAATTTTTAAAAGTTTGATTTAGTTTTTACAAAACACTTGTTATGAGAAAAGAAGAAGTAAATTCAGAGAATGCATCCAGCAAATCAGTAAGGATAAAGCAGCTTGGATTCTATACAAAAGATGTACTGCAAAATCGAATACTAGGATTTCAAAAGGTAAAGAAAGGATGCTTATGACTTTTTTTGATCTCGTCATTCACTCCTTCAAGTTCTTCTTAAGAGTCCTTAAAAGGATACTCGCATCGAACATGATTCACGAGCATTACATGTTCACTCTTTTGGGCTCAAGATCATGATACTTTTACAAGTACAATGTTTCTCAACGTAGACCAACTACAAAAGCAACTTGAAAAAGACGATTTTCAAGAAGATGGATCCATGAAAGCCTTTTGGGTGATCAACAGACAGTTTTAGAAGTTCATCAATTTCACAGTTTTTTCCTTGGATTATTTTGAAATTTTTTTTTTCGTTCAAATGACAGACAAGTACTTAGTTGGAATACACTGGATCAATGGCTTAACACTTACAGAGATACACTACTCCTAAAATAGGTAATGTAAAAAATGTCCATTCGTATAAGATCACGTCATCAAAGTACAATATGATAGAAGGGTGAATAAAAGACAGATGCAAACGTAAGAGAGTAAATTGTTAGGATAGTAAACAATTGATGTTGTTTTGGTTGTCTCAGTCGTCAGGAATCGAAGTGTAAGATGAATTTTGCAAGGTCAAGGGAATGATTACAGATGCTGATGATGCAGATATCAAACCCGTATATGACGAAAAGCCAATGGCTGAGGTACAATTGACTGCTGAAATGTTATATTTTTCATATAGGTCAATATCTATGCTAAGCAACCTCAAATCATTAATGAAGGTCGGTGACCAGTATTCCTGAACAATGTCTAGTTAAAAGTCCTAGGCTTGATTCATCACCTGATCACCTGACAACGGATTACACCTAAAACATTCAACTTGATTCCATGAAAATATTTTACTCATAAAAGATTGTTGGCCCAATTTCAAAAGGTTTTTTAAAGTGTCCGGAGACATGAGTCCGGCACATACGCTAACATACACCTTAAAGCAATTAAAATGACTTAAATTGTCAATTTTATATTTATAACGCGCAAAGACGACCAACTAGTAAAAGTTTGAAGAGATTTTAAAAGTTTAAGTTTGGCTATATGCGCCCGTCTAATTATATAATTTATGACTCGTTAATCTACAATGTTTTATAAAATTGCATGTGATTAGATGCAATTTGTTAACGAAGTTAGGGGGCCATTGACCTCATGATTTTATACATTTTATCATTTTAAAATCCTTCCTTCATGTTCGGTTTCTAGGCCAAAGATTATGTATTTGCTGGAATCATACAAGTTTTGAGTTTATTTGGACGACGTTTGAAAGAAAACAAGCAAAATTACCCGCGCGTTGCTGCGGGCGTTAATTTTTCGCGTATTGTTGCGGGTCATTAATTTTTATTTTTTATTTTTTATTTTTTTAATTTTGCGCGGGTTTATTTTTTTGGTCTCATGTTTAATAACTTGATTTTTTTACAATATTGGGCTCGTTTTGTTCGCAATTCGAAGATCTTTCCGTAGGTATTTTTTGGTCGGAATGACTCGATAGATATGTGTTATATATAAAAAAACGTAAATAGTTAGAAGCCGAGGGTTCGTTTTGTAATTTTTTTTCTATTTATATTAAAGTTCAACATTTTTTATAAAATCGTGCGTAGATCAGAAGCACTGCAATATTGGGCTCCTTTTGTTCGCAATGCGAAGATCTTTACGCGGGTATTTTTTATCTGAATGAATAGGTAGATATATGTTATATATTTGATAAGTAAAGTTTTCGCGTGTTGTTGCGGGCCATTAATTTTTATTTTTTATTTTTTAATTTTACTCGGGTTTATTTTTTCGGTCTCATGTTTAATAATTTGATTTTTTTTTGCAATATTGGGCTCGTTTTGTTCGCAATGCGAAGATCTTTACGCGAGTATTTTTTATCTGAGTGAATAGGTAGATATATGTTATATATTTGATAAATAAAGTTTATTATATAAAAAAGTCGTAAATAGTTAAAAGTCGAGGGTTCATTTTGTAAATTTTTTATTTTGGGCCCGATTTTTTTTATTTGGGCCGGTGTGTTGGGCTAAATTGGCCCACTACTAAACCTACATTTGAAACGTCGCCGTTTCAAATGAGATTTGATTATAATCAAATGACAAAAATTTAAAGTTGTGATCGCGATAGTTGACGTCGTCATCAAAAGTGCCTACAAAGTCAAGTTATGTCATGGAAGTTCATCTGTACCGACTCCGTGATATCCAAAAAATAATCGCCTTAAATTAATCGACTCCGATAACTTATTTTAGGTTCAAGCCCTGTAAACTAGATGCTAAATATTAGGGCTGTAAACGAACCGGACGAACACGGAAGAAGCCTTGTTCATGTTCGTTTATTTAATTTTAACCGGACAAATAAACGAACACGATCGCTTAAACGATTTTATTTTTTAATTGTACGGGTTTTATTTTTCAGTCTCATGTTTTAATATTTGTTTTATAGGGCTGTATGTGTTAGGTCTCATGTCGCGGGTATTTTTTTATCTAATAAGTCAATACTTTTGTAATATTTTTTTTCTATTTTGTGCCGAGCGATTTTTTTTACATTGCCTAAAAAAAAAAGCCAAATGGGTCGGCCCAAGTTGGGAGCCCAACTACCAGCCCATTTTGATACGACGTCGTATCAAATGAGCTTTGATTATAAGTATAACAAGCAAAAGAACCCGCGCGTTGCGGCGGGACTAATTTTTTCCCGAATAATTTCTTTTGCGTTTTAGGAATTTTTTTTAGCGATGCGGGTATGGGCGGGTTAATTTTCTAATAAATTTTCTTTTTATTTTATGATTCGGACGGAAAAAAAATTTGCGTGGACGGGCTAATTTTTTTCCTGGAATATTTCTTTTTTTTGAACGGTTTTGTAAATTTTTTTTCTATATTAATTATTTTATAATTAATTTTTTATTTTATTAATTAATAATATTTTTAATACAATTATATTATATATAATAATTTTTTTTTTACTATTATATTTTTTTTTTAAATAATATTTATTAAATAAATATAACGAATTTTTGTGTAAGAAAATCGTAAATGTTAAAAGGTGAGGGTACGTTTGTTTTTTTTTTTACTTTGTCCAGATTTTAGGCTATTTTTTGGGTTGTTTTTTTTTGGCTAATTTTTTCCCTCCCCCGGATATTTCAGTTTTGTACGATTTCGGGAAAAAAAAAAAATTGCGTTGGGAAACGGGTTAAATTTTTCACGAATATTTCTTTTTTTGGAGGTTTTCATATCTTTTTATTTGGGCCGATGAAATGTAAAAAAGTTGTGAACAATCAAAACATTGACGAGTTTTTTTTGTTAATTTTTTACGGGATTTTTTGTGTAAGAAAATCGTAAATAGTTAAAAGGTGAGGTCGTTTTGGTCTTTTTTTTTTTTGCTATTTCTCCCGATATTTCCTTTTTATTCGTAACATTTACGGGAATTTTTTATTGCGTGGGATGGGTTAATTTTTCCCTAATTTTTTTTTTTTGGACAGTTCGATAACTTTTGATTTGGCCGGTATGAATGTAAAAAAGTTGTGAACAAAAAAAACTTGAGGTGTTTTTTTGTTAATTTTTTTTAAACCGGATTTTTTGTGTAAGAAAAATCGTAATAGTTAAAAGTTGAGGGACCGTTGTATTTTTTTTTACTTTGGGCCAGATTTCACAGGCTAATTTGTGGGCATTTATTTTTTTTTACGTTGGGAGCCACAGTTTTTAGGGGCGAAGTTGTAGGCAGGATGGGGCCTAGCGCGAAGTTATATACGGAAGGTTTTGGTTGTTATTGATAGTGTGCTAGAGCTGGTTGTGGATATGTACGAGTTGGTATGACGAGTCATGATGATGAGTAGTTCTTGTGATTACACAATGTGAACCCGGCTAAATCGATTATTTAAAGGTGTATCTAGGTGTTATCGAAGAAGTTCCGTGCTGAATTTTTTTATCTGAATAAATTGCAGAACTTTTAATATTTTTTTATTAGATCATTCCTACTTTCTAGGTTGCAGTACGATCAATTTAGCTAAAACTACAACACATAAAGATAATAAGAATGCGCACAAGGCTGGTAGCTCTATGGCCCAAAGAATTTAGGACCCGATTTGACACTTTTAGTATTATGACGATCACCCGCTAGGTCTTCACAGTGTCGAGTTATCTAGTATCTCTTCTGATTGGGTTAATATATGTGTGGAGTGTGCGCTCGATGTGGTCGTAATTGATTAGGCGAGTGCCTCATGTTTAAAAGTTTGTTTTTTTTTGCTATATGGGTTTTTTTTTAATATAAGGGGGTTAAGTTTGTGACATATCGAATATTTTAAAGTTATTAGTATCGAAGATGTTTCGCGGTATTTTTTTATCTGAATAAATCAGAATTTTTTAATATTTTTTTTTTCCATTCCTACTTTGTGCATACAAATTTATAATAAATAATTAAAAAAAAAATAAAAATAAAAAAAAATAACCGGCTGGCCCAAAAAATTGGAAGCCTTTACTGTAGCAACTGACCTTGTCAAAAACGACATGATCAGTCCAACATATGTGTAATTTATAATACATTCCTAGATGTCCATTGTTTTTGGTTTTACATGGATGATTTCCACACACTTTTTTTTGTTGGATTACATTTGAAAAGTGATACTCTTTCATAACACAAGGGGAAATCCAAAGTTACAGGTAAACCAAAAGTCATCTTCAGGTTAAGTTCTTTTACACTTCCATTGCAGTAAAAGATGGAGACTGGGAGTAGCAACTTAACATACCAAAAAAGTAGTATCGATACAAAGCATGTTGTAGATACAAAACTGAACCGTCAGAATTCGTAGAAGTGTTGCTCGCAACTGTTTTTTTCAAATACACTAAAATACAAAAGTACAAAGGCCAGAGCCATGGTAATATTCTAAAGGTATCCGAACCCACAAAAAACTAACTCAGAAACTAGAATATATCGATACAAGCCGACTTATCAGATCTTCAACAAGGGTGCCCGAAGAAGCTGCCTACACTTCTCGCAAAATAGGCCACCCTTTTCTGATAATTTCATTGACCTTGCCATCAATCCGGCTTTGAATTATTGGTGGGCATAACTCTGCTGCATACCCATTCAGCTTTGCTGCCAAGCTTGATTTCTCCAGCTCTTCTTCCGCCAAGTTACCAATTAGCTGAAGAAGAAAGGGGTTTCGTTTTAGCTCAAACTTCTGCAAATTTCACAAGATTAGATCTCAGTTAGTATGTTGCCTTCAAGGTCTGGTTACTATTTTTGGATTATTTTTGCCACATACCAGCAAGGATAAGGGTTTTATGTACCACAACAACAACAATACTCAATCCCGCCAGAGGTGAGATGTAGACAATCACACCCCTACCAAAGGGTAAGTGTGTGTGTGTGCATATATATAGACTTTATGTGTGGCCGTGTGTGTGGATGGTTTAGACGCTGAGATAAAAGTAAGCATATATAACAAACACATACAAGCGTGCATAGACGTAAACACATACCGACAGAAACATAAGAGCATGCAAGCATATATATGTAAGCAAAATATGGCTCTACGGGAAGTTACGGTTAACATATTGCCTAATAGATTGCCTCAATTGCGTGAATAAGTGGACAACATATGTTCATATTCACAAGTGATTTCTTAGATACTTTTTTTGGAAACGCAAATTAGATGCTTTTTTTTGGAACGGCAATTTTTTACAACCTACGTCACCTCTCCACAAATACTATCTCACATGTGTCTCCAATGAGACTTGAACCCACAACCTCTTAGTTGATGGGTCCCTCAAATACCGCTGGGCGCTGGGCCAAAGGCCTTCGGTGATTTCTTAGATACTGAGATAGTCATAGGAGGAAGAGGAGAGGGGTTAACTTTATTCAAGAGTCAATAGAATCAAGAAGAAAACATACCTGGTGTTCAGGCTCTGCCGGATAAAACGTTCCAAGCTGTTGAATTTGGGTAGTTACAATGCTACTCCTTGACTTACTTTGCTCTTGTTCTTTGCTCACCGAAGCCAATCTGGACTCCTCAGTTCCATTAATAAATATGATAGACCTGTTGAACCAAAACATACATTGGACATTCGGTAAATTTGAAATTTGACAAACATAACAGGAAAATTTTAAACGGCAAATAGCAAAACAATATTTCACCTGTATTGATTGCCGACATCAGGACCTTGCCCAAATACTTGCCTAGAATCATGACTAGACCAGAAGACCTCCAAAAGTTGCCTGAAATTAATCAGCCGAGGATCATATTCAATCTGCAGAGAGTTCATGTAAGACCATGACACAAGTTCCCTTAAAACTTCTGAATATATTGTCTCAAAATATGTAATATGGAAGTTCAAATAGCAACAGATAATTTAAGTATTTCTGAAGGTGGAGACTCGCCCAAACACTATAAACCAGATGAATAAAATATAGGTAAGACCTATTGACTGCCTATTAGTACAATTCGAACTGTAACAAGACAAGCTGGTTAAAACCAGTTTATGGGACTCTAAGATGGTTCAGGATTGTCAGCTGTAAGAGCCTATATTATGAGCTTACCAGAGCCTATACGGGACACGTAAAGCTGGTCAGCCTCTTGGGCACCTATTGTTTTTATTTATTTTTATTGTTTACTTGTAGTTTTGATTTATAGCAACTAATTTGAGGGGATGTTTATCCAAACTTATCTTTTGGGCTTAAGCTTATGTTTAATAAGCAGCTTATGACTTATAAATAGTAAGCTCATACGCCCAAGTTGAGTGTCTGTATTAGCTTATTAAAGTAAGCTCAAGTGTTTGCAGTTGCTTAAGATGGTAAAAGTACTCTTAGGGTTAATCTACAAGTGTAAAATGGTCTTTTGCTATAGCACACCTCAATTAAGCCCAAGTCTTCTCAAATAAGCGACAAACAATGGGCTTTTAAAAACCCCCTATATAAGCTCAAGCTTATAAACTTATCCAAACACTTGGATGGGCATATTTTGGGTAACTAAGCTAATAACCCCTCAAAAATAGCGTAAACAAACACCCCTGATTTCTTGAATCTTATATGATCCCATCTGATCGTAGTCAAAGCCAGTTTTACAAAACTCCAACTCATATACCAAAGTAAAGGAAGTCATACATTCATATTTGAGAAGAACAAATACAAACAGATCAGATAAATGATAACTCCTCCCTGAACCCAATATCCAGAATCTTGCAAAATCAGTCCATTTAAACTTCCAATACCTACTTGTTTTAGGCCTGTGTCTTTCTGTCAACTGAAGAAGTTGAGGTATGCAACTAACTTCAGAAGATGTACCAAAAATCTGCTTGGCTGCACTCTGCATACCCTAGCCAGTGTTAGAAATCGCTACTAAGCCGAAGATGCCCAACATATAAGCCCACATGGGGTTATCAATCTAAAACCAATTGGTGATAGAAGGCGTAGCCCATCAAGCTTATATATGCAGACATTTATTTACTTATTTTACCGATGTGGGATTGAGTTTGCTTGATTGTGTCGTAGTTACATATTGAGTAAACACGTGGCTTACTTAATTTTTTTAACCTTGATAAGATTAAAGGTAGAGTAGGTAAATTTATCAAAGATCAATCAATATCAATAAAGTTTGATTTTACACATTAAACATACCATAAAGATGTGATATTCTATGAGTATTTGGATTGTGAGACAATACCACAATTCCTTAGATAACCTAATACTCTATGGCTCATATACTTTCTAATTTGGTCGAACCGAATGGCATCAACGGTATTTACAAGCCAATTGCATGTCATAACTTAGAAGTCTTTAAGCATTTCAAGGGCTTTATATACATGTCTTAACAAGAAGACATAACACGTTAATCGCTAACTTTACAATATAAGTCTTTGAACATTTCAATGACTTCATGTACACGTCATGACAATGAGACATGAAAAGTCAATTGCTTACTTTATAAGTCTGTGAACAGTTCAAGGACCTGATGTTTATGTCTTTATAAGAAGAAATAAACATATTAGAATAATGTATTATTGAATGCCGACTATTAGCTTCAACAATATTTTCAAGTTAATTACATACTTCTTATTGATGTCTTTACAAGAAGACACAATCATATTGGCTAAACCATTTAGTAAATATGATGAAGTATCTATTCATTATTTCTTAACACTAGTTCTAAGTAGGGCGACATACATCAGGTGTATAAGCCCTAGTAGAATATTAGCTTTCTTACTATGCGGTTGAGAAAAACCATTAGTCATATTGTTATGTGTTGTACCTTGCACATAATTAAGATTTCTCCTACTGGTGCACAACACAACATCAAGCATTTATAGAAACAAGTGAGCATATTATGAGTCAGGTTACGATCCTAAGACTAGTAGGTTATGAGTCCACCATGCTTCCGTTTATTTGTATGAATAATATGACAATGTCACAGATATGATATGATTTAAGTCAAACTTAAATCACATTTGCATTACAAGTATATCTAGAACTTTATTGTTTAATAAGCAATCATGCATAAACATTGTATAAATAACATTTTAGGTAGCGACATCAGAAAAGCGACAAGTTATCTAATAGAATAATATGCAATGATTATTATAAAAATATGATGCTTCATATGTGAAAAGTAATGTATAATTTCAAGACCAGCTAGAAATAAAATGGGTTACTTATAAGGTGATAAGCTCATAGCCCCCACTGAATTTAGACAACATTACATGTGCATCTATATCAGTAGTAAAATGCATTGCTCCCACTGGATAAGATAACATTAAATGTGTGTCTATACCAATGAAGTGCAAGTAGCAATTTATTTACTTTTCTACTCTTTAAATATCTACATATTCTCACTAATGTGAGCCTCTCAGACTAGTAAACATGTACTTAGATATTCAAAGAAGTGCATCAAGTTCTACTATATATATGATGGACTAGCCATCAATGCCATTCTTTAACTTAAAAGTTTTGCATGCAATTCCTCCTTCTACATTACCTCAAGGGTGTGTAGAATCTTAGGAAAAATATCGAGTTAAGGAAAACTACTAGAAAGCATGCTATTAGTTTCCTTTTCTCTTTCACGACTTATTGAGATTTTCCCTTTCTAATTATTAAAACTTATACTATGTCTTGACGCTTCAAGATGTTGTTGGGTGCAAACCCAATCCCACATCGATAGAATAAATAAAGTGAAGATGGGTTTCATACTAATAAATACCCCTCTCATTGTAATTGTAAACTTGGATCTGGGTGTGTGTGTTTGTACCCCGTGCAGTTTAGCACGGGGCGTGAAGTTTAGCACTGGGTTTGCAGTTTAGCACGAGGCGTGCAGTGTAGCACGGGGCGTGTAGTTTAGCACGATCGTGCAGTTTGGCACGAGCCTGAGCAGTTTAGCTCAGAGCTTAATAATATCTCTCTAGTTTAATCCCGTGGACTGCCACGACTATCCTAGTCGTGGATACCATGTTATATCTTGTGTCGATTATATTTTGCGTTTACTTTCCGTAAGCCTTGTTTGTATTCTTTGTTTGTTCGAGCGGTGAGTGTAGGAGCTATATACCATAAGAGGTCTGTACAGAGGTGTGTGCAGGTGCCATATACCCTAACAAAGTAGTATCAAGAGCCAAGCTACGATAAACAATGGCAGAAGACGGTAAGCTAAATATCGACAGTATGATGGTTATGATTTTGGTTTCTGTAAGATGTAGTTCGAAGACTCTCTATATCAGAAGAAGCTTTAGTATCCTTTGGCAAAAGCCAAGCCTACAGGTTTGAAGGCTTTGTTATTATTATCTTCGTAGCCCTAGAGTTGGTCAAGCACTATTACAACAGTTAGTGGTTCGTGTAGAACTACTAAGCTAACGTTTAAAAGGATTCGAGGTTTGATTCTTTGTTGAAGATATTCGTCGAAAGACATCTAGCGAATATACGAATTATTTGTTAAGTGCAAAGGACATATATAGGGGCAGATGGTACGACAAAGGGTAGGAAGCAGAACAGAAACAAGTTAAAATCATGGAAGATATGAGAGATAAAGTACATGCAGAATATCACGTGTTGGAATTGCAACAAGAAAGGCCACTTTCAAAATCAGAGTTCGAAGCTTGTAGCCACCAAGGGTAAGGAGGTTAACATGGCAGTTGGAGACTCTGATGACGCATTGGTTTGTTGCGTTGAGAATACGGTTGAGGATCGTATTATGGATTCTGGTGCATCGTACCATGCTACCTATTGCAAAGAAGAGTTAGAAAGGTTCAAGCTACGCTCCGGTAAGGTTCGTTTAGCAGATGATAAGACTCTAGACATTGTAGGCGTTGGAGATGTTGTCCTTAAAACTTCTTTTGGTACAAGTTGGACTCTAAAGGATGTTAGGTACATTCCAGGCCTAAAAAGAAGGTTAATCTCAGTTGGGCAGCTTGATGAGGAAGGTTACCACATAGGCTTCGGAGACCAGCAGTAAAAGGTTACTAAAGGTAGTTTGGTGGTAGCTCGTAGGAACAAACGTGGAAGCCTGTATATGGTTGAGGTACACCCCGAGGGGATTGGCACAATTATTGATGGTAGTGGCAGTGCAGCTCTGTAGCACCAGAGACTTGGTGATATGAGCAGGATTGGTATGAACATGTTAGCTTCAAAAGGCAACGTTCCAGATGTACGGAAGGTACATATCTACTTCTGTAAGCCAGGTGGTTTGGGGAAGCAGAAGAAGCTTTCCTTCATAATGTTATTAAAGATAAGAAAACTGCAGAGGTTGGAGTAAGTTCATATAGTAGGCTATGACCCTACATTTATTGCATCAATATGAGGATCCCGCTACTATGATATTGTTATCGAAGAGTGCAGCAGGAGTTGTGGTAGGTATAATGCAAACCTTCAGGTGAAGTGTTTAAAGTTTGATAATGGTGGAGAGTATAGTAGCTGACCGATTAAGTTTTGTGTCAAGGAGGGGATTGTGATGCTGAAAATGGTCCTGGAAATACCTACTTAATCTACCCGATAACATCAAATATTTAATACTTTTTAGTATCATTTTATCCCCTAAATTACTTGCAAATATGTCACTAACATATGAAAACAAGATATTTTCTATTATTTTGTGATTTTTAGGTAAAATGTAGGTAATTATTATTTATCAAAAGAAAAGGACGTAAAATGTAAATATTTACAAGACATTACGGTGTAAACCTTTTTAAGGTTACGCCGTAACACATCTCATGCAAATTACATCACTCAAGCAACGATTACGGCGTAATCAATTATTGGTTACACCGTAACCATTACTATGGAAAGAAGCTCATGACTAAAATAACATTACGGCGTAACAATACAACTGGTTACGCCATAACTACATCGTGATTACTAATTACGCTGTAACCAATTTTATCACTTAAAGATGGAAAGCCGCGTCAGAAGTTTACGGCGTAACGTCAAAAAAGTTTGCGACGTAACCACGTCGGTGTGGTTACGCCGTAACCAAATCAATTACGGCATAAAGTATGACTCGGCCAGGGACTACAGTTGCACAAAAACTATCAACTTTCATTAATAGAATTTAAAACTACATGGAAGTCAAGGGACCAATGCGTCAATAAACCAAAGATATACTATATTATAAATAATGAATGAATTTGGAGAATTATCATTCATTATCTCCGTGTGGTTTTCTTGTGCGACGAACAGAAGGACAAACGGGAAAAGAAGAAGCAGGGTGCTTGCCTGCTTGATTCAGTTATAGGGCGAACCCTTTCGGGGTTCCCCACGGGATCCAACTAGAAGATCGGGAGAATTATTTCAGCATGATTTGTACATGATTCCTCAACAATTACAGTTTGATTTCAATTAATTATTTTTAATAATTTATTTGGTCTCAACTTAATTTGTTGATGCTTGATATTTATTATGTTTAATTTAACTCTTGTCATTTAATTTATTAATTATTCATTGGTTAATTATTTTTTATCTCTTTGTCTGACTATTATTTCATTAGATATTCCTTGACTATCGTGTAACCCTGTGTTTTGGTAGTACGGGTGGTTTGGACCTAGCTTGCCCCAATAATATATTATCTTGTCATAATGGGATCCAATGGGTACTAAGGAGGATCACTAACTCCTTACTTAGTGTAGGAACTGACCGGTCACCACACATATCATTCGATACTTAAAAAGCACAGGAACTCTTTCAGAGGGGGTTAATAATCTTAATAGGTTATTAGATATGTTTTGGGAATAATTAGGATTAATCACTGCAACCTGGATAACCTACCTCCCAGATGATTCGGGACTGATTCGGAATCGCAGGGAGTATAGGATAGACTATATACGCACATTCAAGTCTATCGACTTTAGAAACATAATGAAACCATAGTTTAACATTGCACAGGAAAATGTTTTCATAACAGTAGTAATGAAGTAACTAGCTTAGCATATTTTCTCTCTTGATATCTCCAACTCTTTTAATTTCCAGTTATTTATTTTAAAACAACTCAAAAATCATTTTTAAAACGTGATATTTCAAATTAAAACTAATTACAACTTAGCTCTTGGGACGGACTCTGATTTACCAGTCTATACTACCCCATATTCGGGTTCTCTGTGCCACGTTAGTGCGTTTGTACAGGTTAGAACTCGAGTTTTATAAATTTAAAACTTGATAAAAATATATTTTAAAATAAAATACGCATCAAGTTTTTGGCGCCGCTACCGGAGAGCTAAAAATTAGTAGTATTTGAGTTTTTTACAATTATGTCTTTTTCACTTCGATCTTTCTTAGGAAAACATCTTGGATGAGGTTGACATTAAAGATATCTCCAATTGAAAATATATTTAGGCTTAAACAAAGAAAGTCAAACACCTAAAATGTGGAAGATTTGTCTTTCGCGAGTACTTGGAATACCCGAGTTAAAAGTTAAATAAGAACCACTTATCAGCGTACTAATTCATAATCTTCCTGCCTATTTGGCAAAAGTACCACAACCCATGACCCAATCTGGGAATTTGCTCACTACTTTGGTCCTAACCAACCAAGCACCGAGTACGATTGTGATTCAGATGATATGGAGGAAGGGGTTGAATACATGACGACGATTGAAGTTGTTCATGAGTGTGCAAAGAGGAAAGTAACCATGGGTATACTCAAAACATTCAGCACTTTGAAGAAAAGGATGATGTTAATGAATGGTTGAACGTTGAGATAACAAAATACATGAGTATGCAGGGAGTGGAGAACATGAAGGATGCCTTAATTTGCATCATTAAGTCCATTAGACAAGAAATGAAAGATGTTTTAGCCTCAAAATATTGAGTCGAACAAGAAAGCTCGGCTACTAATTATGAAAGCTCGGTTTTAAATACGTATAATGGTTGTAATATGGCTAGATGGGTAAACGGGCTGTTTTGTAAAGACTAATCGTCACGTGTATCGGGCGTAAGCCCAAGTAATTTCCGAGCCCGGCCCGTAGAAATACCATAGGCGTGTAAGCCTCATGGTTTAAGTATAAATACCCTTCTCCAAGTGTGGTTGAGCACAATTTTTCAAGAATTCTTCAATGACAATTCATAATCATTTAAAATTGCGTGCTCAACAATGTGAACCCTCAACTTTTATATTCATTTTACAACTTGGTATCATTTTTTTTTAGTGTCAATCATATGTTAATTAAGAGGGAGAAAGTTAATATTTCCATATAATTCTTGATATTGTTTTCTCCACAGATTTTTCATGTCAAATTTTAATCATAAGTATTTCAAAAAACTAAGTGATTTAGTATTAAAAATTAAGGGGAGATATGTAATTAAAATGTGATCTTAAAAAATAATAAGTGATCTAAAGACTCAAAGTGCTGTTTCTATCTTCAAAAAAGGTTGTATGGTTATGATTCTTATACACACAAACATCTTCAATTCATGACGATTCTTGAAGTCAGAAGGTGGTTTAAGGGTTTAGGTTTAATTAGTCCAATGATCTCAAACAGAACCACAAGGGATATACCCAGGAACTCCATATGTTAGAAATTAGCAAGTCCTTATGGTATGATTGGAGATGGAATGAGTAAAGGGAAATAATGCCGACTAAGATTGAAGCTAACACACTAGAAAACTCATCACAACTAGGTGTTAGGTAATGACGTATTGGTACAGCATGGAAGGGTTGAAGATGAAAAAGAATGTATGGGGATAAAGGTTGAAAAGAAGAAGCCCTTCATACACCTTAGGCAAAACCGGGTCAATACATAATCTATGTTTTCAAAAGATGAATTCTGTTATTTAGTATGGACTTAATGGACAACAGTGATGCCTAATGCAACAACCCTCACCTCAAACCATTCAGAGTTTCTCTCAAACAAAAACTGTCTACATTTATCACGGATGATATACACGACTTCTATTGACATTTACTTACTCCGAGTTAGTTGATTATTGTATTGGTGGCTGTCTGCTTCCAGCCTCCGAGTACTAAACAAAACACAATAATCAAGTCTAGTAGCCAAGAGATCAATAAAAAAAATCTTATTTGGGACACATTTCATTACAATACTTGTCTGATCATCTTAATTTCACAAGCTGTTAACAGAGTCCTACGCATTACCTTCGTGATTTTGCCAGAACATCGAGTGATACTTATTGTATTCACAGTGAAGATGGGAAATCCTGCTTGAGCCAACATCAAACAAGCTCTTGGTAGGTGACTTGCGAGATTCTATATGAATCAAACTTGTGTCAACTGGATATCGATTTGGTCCAGTAAATGAATTGACGACTCAATCAGAAAGATAGTAACTATCTGATTCACTCATATCGTGCTGTCTGCTTTGAGACATTCGGGTTTTGAAAAAAAGCAAGTCACGATAAAATCTATTGCATCTTACGTTAGATGATCTTATACTTTGAGCTGGAAACATGTCAAGGTGTTCTTCTAAAATTAACCTACTGTCACCATGTACAGTATTTTTATACTGTAAAACGGTCCTCACAGAACCGGAGGTTAATGCAACCGAATCTCGACGAATGACAAAGCCATATTCGTCTATATTTGTTGTTTATCACTAATATTCATATGCAGGTACAAACGATGGTGTTGTAGCCTCATTCCAGTAGAGTCAGATTCATTACCACATGCTCATGATCAAACTACAAAGACATACTATAAGCATCAAGATTCAAGAATCAGAAAATATCAAGAATTAACGACAAATACTTTTTGTTAACTCTGATATAAAGATAATGTTGGATTAAAAGCTTCTTGATGTTGTTTGGAATTGATATGATCTTATTGTTGTTAATGATGCTTGTCAAGTTATGATGCTAGTGACTTTCTATGGAAAACTTATTCTAAGTGTTTAAGACTGCTAGAGGAAGTTACTACTGCTAGAGGAAGTTACTACTGCTAGTGGAAATTATGACTGCTCAGAGATTTAGAAGAAAAATTGCTAAGTAGTTACTACTGCTAGTACAAAAGTTACTACTGCTATCGAAAAAGTTACTGACCTGGTTAGTACCAAAGTTAATGCTGCTGAAGGAGTTAATGCTGCTAATGAAGAAGTTAGTACTGCTGAGTTAGTTAGTACTGCTTATATGATTTGTATGAGTTATTTTGGTAAAAGATATGTATAGTATTACTTATTTACTAAGAGTTGAATATTCTTATGGAAAAGTTATTATATGCCGTTTAGGAAACTCTTAGTGTATATAAAGGAGGTCCCCTTGGGCATAGAGTTTCTATGATTCAAAAAACAAGTCACAGTACACCAAACCAATACAAGTCATTCATAGAATTATCATAGCTTCAAGGTATTTATAACCCTAATACTTTGAGAGTATTCGTATTATTTGCTTAATAATATTGGAGCTTTTATGTTTTGTTGAATTATATGTTCATTGTGTTTACTATTTCATTAAAAATTCTTCTTAATATTTATAAAGTTTAGATCTCCGCCATAATCTTTAATACACTCAAACACAGTTTCTGCTATAGTTGTGTTAGATTTATTTAATATAACTAAACCTTATACAAGCTAAGGAATTCGATCTATTAAAGTGGGATCAACAAGTGGTATCAGAGCTTGTTGAGAAGCTATGATCTAGAAGAATCTGTTTGTGTACACAAGATCTTGCTAAAAAGATATGGATCATGGATTTGAACACATGGTGGTGCATCCGAAGTTTACTCATGCTCAATAACAGGTGAGTTTGAGTTATGGAGGATGAGGATTGAACAATACATCCAGATGATAGACTATGCACTATGGGAAGTCATAGAGAATGGTGCAACCTTACCAAAAACAACAATTATGAAAGGTAAAGAGCAAGTGACGCCTATTACATCTGCTGAAGATAAGGCTCAGAGAAGATTAAAAGTAAAGGCTAGAAGTACTTTAATGATGGGCATTCCCAATGAACATCAGTTAAAGTTTAACTCTATAAAGTATGCTAAGAAGTTGCTGGAAGCTATTGAAAAGAGATTTGGTGGGAATGAAGCTACTAAAAAGACTCAAAGAAATCTCTTAAAGCAGCAATATGAAAACTTTACTGCTCCAAGCTCAGAGATGCTTGATCAAACTTTTGATAGGCTTCAAAAGCTTGTGAGTCAGTTGGAGCTTTTGGGTGAAAAGCTTTCACAAAAATATGTTAATCAAAAGTTATTAAGAAGTTTGTCACCTGAGTGGAACACGCATGCTATTGTGTGGAGGAATAAAGCCGAGTTAGATACAATGAGCATGGATGATCTCAATAACAACCTCAAAGTGTATGAACCAGAAGTCAAAGGGATGTCTAGCTCAAGTTCAAGCACACAGAACATGGCTTTTGTGTCCTCTTCAAATAACAACACTAGCAGCTCTAATGAAGCAGTTAATGCTGCTCATGGAGTTACTACTGCTAGCACTCAAGTTAATACTGCTTACTCTACAAATATTGATAACTTGAGTGATGTTGTTATTTGTTCATTCTTTGCTAGTCAACCAAATAGTCCTCAACTTGCACATGAGGACTTGCAACAAATAAATCCTGATGACATAGAAGAGATGGATTTAAGATGGCAAATGGCCATGTTGACTATGAGGGCTAGAAGGTTTTTGAAGAATACAGGAAGGAAGCTTACTGTTAATGGCAATGAGACTATTGGTTTTGATAAGTCCAAAGTGGAGTGCTACAACTGCCATAAGAGGGGACATTTTGCTAGGGAGTGCAGAGCTCCAAGAAATCAAGACAACAAGAACAAGGAAAGCTCAAGAAGGAGTGTGCCTGTGGAAACAACTACTTCCACAGCTTTGGTGTCATGTGATGGTCTTGGTGGATATGACTAGAGTGATCAGGCAGAGGAAGGGCCTAATTATGCACTCATGGCTTACCTATCTTCAAGTTCTGACTCAAAGGTATCCAATGATTCTACTTGTTCTAAATCTTGTTTGGAAACTGTTAAACTTCTTAAAACTCAATATGATCAACTATTAAAAGTTTTTAAGAAATCTGAGTTAATGGTTCTAGGTTATAAAATAGTTTTAGAGTCAGTGGAAGAAAAACTTGAATTTTATAAAAAGAATGAGTCTGTTTATGTAGAAAAAATTAATGGCTTAAAATAGGATATTCAAGTAGGAGAAATAACTATTGGAGAGCTTAGGAAAAAGCTTGAAATAGTTCAAAAAGAAAAAGATGACATTCAATTTAATGTAGACAAATTTGAAAATGCATCTAAAAGTTTAAACAAGATCATAGTGTGTCGATAGTTGACAATTGCAAGAAAAGGTTTAGTCTATATATGCAGTTCCAACCCTCCCTACCCCAGGAAATTTCATTCTCCACACCGGAACTTGTCTTTTACTCGTTTTATATGAGTTTGTAATAAGAGGGCAGTTGAGAACAGTAAAGCTAAGTCTAATGAAGAAGAGCCTAAGGAAGTTAGGAAGAATGATGATGCCCCAATTATTAAAGAATGGATGTCAGATAGTCAGGAAGAAAATATGTCTTAAACTAAAACTGAGAAGAAAACAGTTAAGCCTAGTATTGCTAAGAAAGAGTTTGTCAAAAAACCTAATCAACAAATAGAAAATGCATAGGAAAACTGTTAAACAAGTTAAGAAACATAAGCAAAACACTCACAGTCCAAGAGGTAATCAAAGAAATTAGAACAATATGATGTCCCAAAAACTTGGAAGCAATTTTGAGATGTTTAATAAGGCCTGTTATGTGTGTGGAAGCTTTGATCATTTGCAGTTATGATTGCCAATTTACCATCAAAATTCAGTTTCAAAATCAAAGCTGTAAAAACATGTTTGCGAACAACTGCTCAAGGGTGATTCAACAAAACTTGACTAAAAAGGACCCCACCCCACCATGTGCTAAAAAGAATATGGTTCCAAAGGCTAAACTAATGAAGTCTGGTTTAGTATCAGTTAATACTGCTAGACAAGTTAATACCGCTCACTCAAAAACAACAGTGAATGCTGCTAGACCAATGTCATATCTTTCTAAAACAGCACATTCAACTGTTAAGAGGCCCATTCATAAGAACACAACATTTAAAAATAGTAATATTAATCAAAGGGTTAATATTGTTAGGGGTAAAAATGTTAATACTGCTAAGCCAAAAGCAGTAGTTAATGTTGTTCAGGGAAACAATCTTAATGTTGTTAAGGCCTCAGCTTGTTGGGTTTGAAACCAAAGACTATAGTTTTAGACCATGTTTTCTAACACAACATTATATCATCCACCATATAGAAGTTTGATTATGTTGATGCACAAGGCAAATCCAAGTCAGTGATGGCTTGGGTCCCCAAAAGAAACTGATTTTCTTATCTAATGTGCAGGGCAATCCACAAATGGATTTATAGGATCAAGGAGTGATTGATAGTGGATGCTCAAGGCACATGACAGGGAACATGTCCTATCTTACAAACTATGAAGAGATAGATGGAGGATATGTTGCTTTTGGAGGGAACCCCAAAGGAGGGAAAATCACAGGAAAATATACCTTTTAAATTGGTATTCTAGATTTAAATATGTGTATTTTGTGAGATGAGTTAAGTTTAATCTCTTTAGTGTCTCAAAATGTGTAATAAAATGATAGCTTTCTTTTTAATGACAATGAATGTATTTGGTTTTATTATAAACTTTAAGTTAGTTGAATGAAGTCAAGTTTTTACTTTAGTGTTCCTAGATAGAACCAATAGTATAGTGTTGATTTAAAGAACATAGTTCCTAAAGGAGGTCTAACTTGCCTTTTTGCAAAAGCCACATCTGATGAATCTAAAATTTGGCATAGAATGCCACTTAAATTTCAAAACCATGAATAAATTAGGTAAGGGAAATCTTGTAAGAGGTTTACCTTCCAAACTTTTTGAAAATGATCAAACCTGTGTTACTTGTCAAAAGGGAAAGTAGCACAAAGCCTCTTGTAAGTCCAAAACAGATAACTCAATCAGTCTTCCTTTACATTTGTTGCATATGGACTTGTTTGGTTATAACATTATAAAAATGTTCTTATGAAGAAATGTATTGCCCCCTCCTTTGTTGTCACATATGATTTTAGTAGGTTTACATGGGTTTTCTTTCTAGCTACTAAGGATGAGACTAGTGGCTTCTTAGAACTTTAATAACTGGGATAGGAAAATATAGTAGAACATAAGCATTTAGGTGATTGATGTGATAATGGGACTGAGTTCAAAAATAAAGAAATGAATCAGTTTTGTGAGATGAAGGGTATTTTAAGGTCAATTAGTGTAGCCTGAAATCGTAAACAAATGGAGTTGCTGAAAGGAGGAATTAGGACACTAATTGAGGCTGCTAGGACTATGCTAGCTGATTCTAAGTTGCCAACTACTTTTTGGGCAGAAGCAGTTAATACTGCTTGCTATGTGCAAAATAGAGTGTTAGTAGTTAAGCCTCATAACAAGACCCCATATGAACTTTTTCATGGTAGAACACCAACTTTAAGTTTTATGAGACAATTTCGGGTGTTCACTGTTACCATTCTTAATTACCATTAAATCAATTAGGTAAATTTGTTGGTAAGGGTTGACTGAAGGTTTTCTTTGTTGGATACCTTTTGAATAGTAAAGCCTTTAGAGTATTCAATAGTAGAACAAGGATAGTAGAAGAAAACTTGCATATTAGGTTTAGTGAGAGTACACCTAATGTTGTAGGTAGTAGACCAGATTGGCTATTTGATATTGATGCACTAACAAGAACAATGAATTATGAGCCAATTGTTGTAGGTACACAGTCTAATGGTTTTGTAGGTACAAAAGCTAGTGTTAATGCAGGTCAAGCTAGCAAGGTGTCAGAACCTGTCAAAAATTATATTTTGCTACCATTATGGGATGCTGATCCACCATTTTCCCAAAATCCAAAACGTTCTAAGGATGATAGATCCAAACCTTCAATTGATGATGAAAAGAAAGTTGATGAAGATCCAAAAAAAGATAGTGAATGTAATGATCAAGAGAAGGAAGATAATGTTAATAGCACTAACAATGTTAATGTTGCTAGCACAAATGAAGTTAATGTTGTTGGTAAAAAAACAAGCATTGAATTTCCATTTGATCCAAAATATACTGCCTTTGGACGTGTTAGCATATTTGACTCCTCAATAGATAATGAAGATGATGGTGTAGAGGCTGACATAAACGATTTGGATACAACAATCCAAGTCAGTCCTAATCCAACTATAAGAATTCATAAAGACACTAGTACAAAAAGTGGATTTGGTCACACATGGGCAAAATGGAACGGCCACACATTTACATATTTATGTGACCAAAGGTACCAAAAAAGACACCATTTACTAATTGTCACTCTGAAACATTTTTATTCGTGTGACCATTAGAACTCTATTGCCAACATATCGAAATCTTTGGCTAAAAGTAACTGGTAATATTGTTTGGTTCAATATGAATTTCGAACGTTGTGAACATACAAGTATGCTTGAAGCATTGGTCTACGATTTTACATTATAAATAGTGATAAATGTTTGTCACACACTTGAATCAATGTGATAAAATGCACATTATGGTACACTTAAAACGTGTCACACATTATTTTAGGGTGTTGCCAAATTCTGTTACCTATATGGTCAACGTAACTTAATATGTGTGTCTAAAGTTTAGTTTGTGTTAGCTTGCCAAAAGCTAATGTGTTTAGTCACATTTACTTCTAACACTGTGACCAAATGGCATATATGGTCACACTAAATGTTTTGTCACACAATCATAATATTCATGTGGCCATTTGATGATCAATAGTCATACAAAATACATATTTCTTCATGTAACTCCATATGTCACATCTTTATTAACACTTTTGGTCCTTTATGCTTAGTTGTATGTGACTAAATACCCAAAAACAAATATGTTTGTGTGGCTAATTTTTACAAAAGGTCACACAAACATCACAAATTCTTGTGGCCTTTGGATGATCAACTATGTTAGGCCTTAAAATATGTCGGCTAATAACGATATTATCATTCAGTTTAACATTAGACAAGACACGCAGGATAGAAATGTCAAGTGTAGTAAGTAGATTGTGTCCTGGACTATATATATCCCCTCTAAACTTCCATGGAGGGGTGAGGAAAAACATTTGTCTCATAAGTGTGTGGTGTTTCTCTCTCTAGAAAACACACACACTCTTTCCTTTCTCTCTCTAATAAAATGGCAACTTATTATTTCTATCCTCCCCGACCTCCAGATCATGTCTCTTGTTAGTGAAATCTTTATGGTTAAACCAATTAGCATCCAGAGCTGCAGGGTGTTATTATATATTTTGTTTTTGTCTCGTTACTATTCATGTCCAGTTACTGTTTATCCACTATTCATGTCACTGTTCTGTTACTGTTCATGACCAGTGTGTTTTTTTTAGTGACAAAGTCAAGAAAAACAGTTTTAATGTTTTTGTTTGTGGCTGTTTCCTTTTGCTGGTTATATTTATTTGTGCTCAAACGTCATCTTTTAGAAGCAACTAATCTGGGTTTATTCATTTTTGTTTCTTCATTGCGTTTTGATGAAAATGACAAAAACATATCCAGTGTTTAAAGAGAAGCACGAAAGTGACCTGCGTTTTGCCTACAACAAAGGATTGAGTTTTGGTATTGCGTTTTGTCTCGGACTGCGTTTTGGTATTGCGTTTTGGTGTTGCGTTTTGTCCCAAGTTGAAGACCTTTACGTGAACATCTAAACGTTTCACGCATGCCTAATTTTTGAAAAACTTGCGTTTTTGTCTTGTTGCGTTTTGGACGTGTTGCGTTTTGCACCCCCCAAGACCTTGTTGCGTTTGCTTGGTTGCATTTTTGCTTTACCACAACCAAAACCGAGGCAACTCGGTAATTTCACGAGTTGACCACACGGGTCAAGACTCAACTGGTCAGCAAATGATCACAACAACAACTAGCAAAACAATATCTCTTAAACAAATCCACACATTAACACAGCTCACACACCATCATCTAATTACAATTCCATATACTAAATATCCCTACATCACATCGACATGCCAGCAAAACAATATCAAATCCAAATCCAAACTTATATTTATCTCCTTCATCATTGACTCGAAACACAAAAAAAATGACAATGATCTCAGTTTTCTTTTGATTTGTTTACATATCGATCTTGACTTATAAAGAAAATAACATTCATGAGAAAAAAAAAACTCATCATAGATCTTTTTGGAAGGAATCAAATCCCTCTTTAATTTTCAAAGAATAAGAAAAGAAACAATAACTAATTTGTTATTTCTCTCTTACATTCGTTTACGTAAATCACAAGAACAATATCACTACCCGAGACCCTTAAGGATCTTAAAAGCCTTTGTTCTTCCTGTGTAGTTACACGATTTACAGAAGGTTATGGTGGATTTGTTGATACATGTGTAAAGATAATGGAGATATAAGGATTGAAAGATCTGTGGTTCAAGACATAAGATCTGATGATTGAAAAGGGGTTGAATCTGGTTTTTTTGTCTCGAGTGCGAACGTCAGAGGAGATGGGGATTTGTTCTTTACTGTGTGTGAAGATGGAGGCGATGGTATAATAGATTAGGTTTAGATAAATGGAATGAGATTAGGGATCACCTTATATCTCTAATTGGTTTATGGATCGGGTCTTATAGTCCTTTGGCATAACCGAGTTATATCAAAACACATGGGCCGAGTGAATTTAATATTATGTGGGCTGAGATAATTTTGTGGAGTGGCCCAGCTATTGTGTTATTGATTAAGTGGGCCGAGTTCTAAAGATGTATGATAAATATGGGCCGAGATTGGATGATTATGGATTGGACTGATTTTTATTTATTAATTGGGCTATTGAGCATGATATTTATGGATTGAGCCGGGACTAAAATGCTATCACGTCAAGTTTGACTAGACAATGTTGATCCGTTAAGGTCATTCAAAATAACATTTGTCCTAGTTTAACGACATTCTCGATAAACACACAACAAAAACGATCATAAACTCACTAAAAACGATCCCGAATAGATTCACTTAATCGTCAAACGGATTTGGAATTTGCGGATCTATTGTCAAGTGATCCTCGAAGTTTATTAGATAGTAAAAAATAAAAAAAAATAAAAAAAAAATATAAACCCAACACCCCCCCCCACCCCTTCTTATTTGAGATGAAGTGGGTTTCACGAAGGCGTTCTACTTATTTCATCATACGAGACTTCCTTCTTTGTTTTACCCCTTTTCTTCAATACCAATCTATCGTTTGATGACTTGCTTTGAAGTATACAGTTATGATTGAGACATTGGATTATCTAGTTCATACACCGATGTAAGGAGTTACATTATAGTACTCACGGGTTATAGCCATCACTTAAAGGAGTTACGTTGTAGTGCTCAGTGTCTCACGCAGATGCCGATGTGGATAGTCTCAAGAGGTGTTGTATGTATTTTGGCTCTTAGTTGAGTGTATAGGGTACTTAGAGGCTTTCTTCTGCACCGTTATCCAATCAACAACAGTGCAAGCTTAAGTAATAAATTTGAGGATTTCTCTTCATTTTCAAGTTTGGTATATCGGGTTTACTTCACCAAGTGGTCACATCAATAGCCGACAGAATACGAGGTTAGTAAGTTAGCCAAAGAGTAAGAATCTGGTCAAATATTGGATGAAGAGCAACTAGCATTTCTTGTAGATCCAAGAATTCCAGACGGTCAAGCTGCTCAGACAACCATTCCAAACAATGATGCTTTCCAGACTAAGGATCTAGATGCTTATGATTCTGACTGTGATGATGTCTCTAATGCAAATGTGGTTCTGATGGCTAATCTTTCTAACTATGGTTCTGATGTTATCTTAGAGGTACCTCATTCTAAACCCTATCATAATGATATGGATAATCAAAGTGTGCATGCAATGCAGGATTTTGAACAAACACTTGTTGTTGATTTTTAGAAATTGAGATAACAAGTGATAGCAATATCATTTCGTACTCTCAATATTTGCAAGAAACACAACAAGCAATTGTTCAAGATACTAATTTATATGCACAACAAGTTCAATGATATTATCTGTGATTGAACAAATGTCAGAACAAATGATTAATCAGGTAAATAATTAGGAAAAGGCTAATCAGGAAAAGAATAATGAATCCTTAACCGCTGAGCTTGAGAGATATAAAGAACGAGTCAAAAGTTTTGAAGAACGTCTTAATGTTGATTTAAACACACGTGAAAAAATGATTGATTCTCAAATGGATGATATGATTAAGGAAAATCTTGCACTTAAGCAGCAAATTGACTCACTTGAACAAACTCTATCAAATCAAATCAAAGAAAAGGAATCTTTATTGCAAACATTTATTGTGTTCAAAAACGAATCCAAAGATAAGGAAAGTAAAAACTTAGATAAAGAAATTGATTTAGAAAAGAACATTAAGGAATTGGATAATATTTGTTAGCCTTAAAATATGTCAGCTAATACGGAATTACATTAGTTTACATTAGCCGGACAAGCAGAGACTAGAAATGTCAAGTGTAGTAAGTAGATCGTGTTCCGGGCTATATATATCCCCTCCATACTTCCATGGAGGGGTGAGGATAAACATTGTGTCTCATAAGTGTGTGTTGTTTCTCTCTCTAGAAAACACACACACTCTTTCCTTTCTCTCTCTAATAAAATGGCTTACTTTCATTTCTATCCTTCCCGACCTCCGGGTCATGTCTCTTGTTAGTGAAATCTTATTGTTAGCAATTGGCATCAGAGCCTAGGAGCATATCGTGATCGTTGTTTGCAGAATCAGAGGTGTTCGTTGTATTTTTTGGTAAGAAACTCAAACCGAAAGCACCCTTTTTCGCTTACTTTTTGATCTAAAACATGTGTTTTACGACGATCAACTTGTACTTTTGTTAGTCTCATGTGTACTAGCAACTTATTTGGGTATCAAAAACAGTTTTGGATCACAACATTTATCTACTTTTGGTTTTTTGATGCCAGGGGAAAACATGTTTGAAGGAAGCGAAATGTGTTTTGAAGACAGCGAAACATGTTTGAAGGGAGCGAAATATGTATTTTGGAGCGAAATATGTATTATTAAGCGAAATATGCAGGTCAAGTCACATTCTGAGCGAAATATGCAAAATTTCTTCAAGCGAAACATGTTGGAAGAGTTTCTGCGAAAATTAGTGCAATTTTTTCTTAAGTGAAACATGTTTCTTAAACCAAGCGAAATGTGTAATTTCCTTAAACCAAGCGAAATGTGTAGATTTCAAGCGAAATATGCAGTTTTGTTTCTTAAGCAAAATATATTGAAATGTGCCAAGTGAAACATGACACTGTTTAAGGAAATTTTATGTTTTGAAATGTGTCAAGCGGTAAGGTCGATCCGCGCATCAAGTGGGCATGTGACCGACTTTGGGCATGTGACTAAATTTGGGAATATGATCATCAAGTCAAATCAAAACATAAACACCAAAGAAAACACAACACTTTATGCCAAAACGATCCTGAAAAGATTCACTAAAACGACAAACGGCTAAAGATTCGGACTACGATGTCAAGTGATCACGAAGTTGATTTGGTATCCCTTATTTGAGATTGAAGTGGGTTTCACGAAGGTGTATACTTATTTCATCATCGAGACTTCCTTCTATTTGCTACCCCTTCTCTTTAAACCTAATCTATCGATTGATGACTTGCTTGAATGTATACAGCTTATGATTAAGACTTGAATTATCTAGTTACTAGAAGTCAGGGGTGGTTGGTTGAAGACCTGGTTAACTATCACTTAAAAGAGTTACATTGTAGTAATTAGTGTCACACGCAGAAGACGATATGGATAATTTCAAGAGGTGTTATACTTCTTATACTTTTTTGGTTCGGTATAGAGTACTTATAGATTTAATCTTGCACCGTTCTTCAATCAACAACAATGCAAGCTTAAGTAACAAATTTGGGGGATTTTACTTCATTTTCAAGTTTGGTATATCAGGTTTACTTCACCAAGTGATCACAACAATAGCCGACAGAATACGAGGTTGGTAAGTTAGCCAGAGAGTATAAGGTTGAGATGTGATCAACAACTCTCATAGGATATTTGAAGCTACTGAACGTCAATGATACTTTATAGTCTCAGCAAAATCTTTCAAAGTTCTTCAATGTCTTTCATAAATTTTCAAGATTGTTGCTTATGACAAGAACTTCTCGTCTATATGGTCGTACACATCAATGATGCTTCCGAGAGTTCGCAACCATCATGGGGGAAAATGTGTACATCCGGGACTTAGTTGACTTTGAGGCTCTTTGATGGCTGGGAAGTTTAGAGTCAACGATCTTGATGTTGAGCGATTGACTTTGAAAGCTTGAGTATGAGCATGTGGTTTATGAATCCGACTTCACTGGAATGAGGCTGCAACACCATCGTCTATGTTAGCCTCAAAATATTAAGTCGAACATGAAGTTCGTTCATTATGTATTTAAGTCTCGGTCAATTAATTAGTTCATGTTGTAATAGAATATTATCGGGAATCGGGCTTGATAGTTAAACTAATATTGTATATGTTTCGGGTTTAATCCCAAGCAAAGCCCGAGCCCGAGTCCTAGTTAAATATCCCACGCGTCACATTAAATGTGTAGGGGTATATATATAGATATTTTCTTCTTAGAAAATATCACTTCTCATAATTCCAAATTATATCTTTTCTCCTTTTTCCTCTCATCTCTCTCTCTTCTTTCTCTCTCTAAACCATTATCTCTTTTCTAGTTTCTTGGTTCGATCCGTGTTGTGTAATATGAAGTGAAAGTGTAGATCGGGTTCCGACATTTGGTATCAGTCGCCTCGGGTGGGTTTAGTGATTTGTTTGTGGTAATTTTTTAAGCTTATTATTCGGTAATTTTTTTGTTTTTATTTCGTCATAACTTTTTGCTTGCCACAAAAGTTCACTTTCTTTTTTCTTGATTTTCTATTATGCTAGTGGCTAGTTAACAATTTTTTTTACATTTTTATTAGTTTATTTTGGTCCTTTATCTTCCAGAAGTCTCTGTTAAGACGACAAAGACCAAAAGTCATAGTTTATTTTGGCTAGTTTATTTTGGTCCTTTTTCTTGGTGGTTTTTGGTGGTTTCTGTTAAGACGACAAAGACAAGAACGAGTTTAAACTTGTGGGAACCAAACGAGTTTAAACTTCTGGGAACCGAACGAGTTCATTATTAAAGCACAACCGAACTAGTCACCTTACAACTCGAACCGAACGAGTTGATTCTTCATCCACCGAACGAGTAATTTTTTTTAGTTGAGCCGAACGAGTCCTTTTTCAAAGAGCCGAACGAGTTAGAAACTACTTGAACCGAACGAGTAACATTTCAAGGACCGAACGAGTTCATTTTCTATAGAGCCGAACCAGTTGATACCTTCAACAACCGAACGAGTTAAGGCATTATAGAGCCGAACTAGTTGATATCTAGTGTGAGCCGAACTAGTTGCTTTGTCAAGGAACCGAACGAGAGGGAGTCAAGGTGAGCCGAACGAGTGAATTCAAGGTGAGCCGAACGAGTGGAACACGACTAGAACTGAACGAGTAACATTCCAAAGATCACCGAACGAGTATCACAAGAAGGACCGATCGAATCATTTTTTGAGTTGGACCGAATGAGTTTCTTCTAGCTTGAACTGAACTAATACACACAAGAACAAAATCTTCACGTTTTAAAAAAATTTCGGTTTTTGGTTTCGAGTAGCGGTTGACTACACGACTTATAACTTAGACCGTTGTGTTCGTGATTCGTTTTCGATCAACGTGGTATATTTGGTTTTTACCGACGATAACCGTACGACTCCGCGAGATCAAATTCATATTCGGTGAATTTTTTATAAATCTTCAAACCAAAACGAAAGTGAAATGGAGGGAAATTTTGGTTATTAATTAACAAGTTTTGGCATTTGTCACATGCAGTCCCTCACTTGTTACTACAATTGCACCATTCGTCCTTCCTTGAAAAGAAGCCCTTCTAGTTGAAAATAACTTTTCACCGTTAGCCCTTTAAAGTGAATCGTTTGTGCACCGTTTGTCCTTATTTGAGTTTTGATCAACCGTTAATCATTTCAAGCTCAAAATTTGTGCACCGTTCAACGTTTTTAGCTCACAAATCGTTAACAAAAGCTTAAGTTCTTCAACGACAACAACGATTTCAACATCAATTAATTTTTGTTTTACGGTTTCTTCTTGATTTTGTAAAATCCCGCGAAAGATACGATTCTTTTCTCGGTTTTAATCAAAGATTTGTAAAATCCCGTGAACGTTAATTGATTCAAATCCACAACAACAATCACTTTACCTGCTTAAGATCCTACAAATCATTTTCACTTCACAATTCACGATAAAATGGAAAAGAAAGATACCTTATCTTCGTGTTCAGATTTAGAAATACAACAATGCATCTTATCAAGTCAAAACAAATGAAAGTTGCTTGGGTATCTTTTTACGACTTCTTTCCACAACCACCAAGTGTCTTTTTAAACAACGACTTAAAAGGAAGTAGAACGAGGATGGATTTAATACGCGCATTACGACACTTTTTTGGTCAAAGATCTAGAGTCTTTCAAGGCTACGATGTTACCTAAATCGATTGGATCAACTAGAAAAAAGCAACTTGCAACAAAGAATTTAAGATAGTGGATCCATGGCTTCTTTTAAAGTATCGAGACACCAGTTTCAAATGTTCATCAACTCTCAGATCTATTTGAATGATAAATATATTGTTATGACACGAAACTACTTTCTAGAATACACTCGACTCGATATTCCAGAATTCCGTGATACACTGATCCAAAACATAGATTATGTTAAAAAGTCGATTGAGAAAAGAGCGCTGCATAAAATGGTGTATGTCAGCAGGGTGAATTAAAGTCTGATGATGACGTCAGAAGTTTTGGTTGATTCGTGTAATAGCATTGGATGCTAGTTTAATATACATTGTGGTAAGCATTGGGACAGAATCACAAAGCAGGATACAAGCAGCAATAAGGCATGAGCCACATGTTAATCGATGGAGATATATGACCCATATTTATTGAAGAGCCAATGGCTGAGGTACAAACTATAACACCTCGTATTTTAGGTCATTATATGACATTATGTAATTCACAATTTATTTTTAGGGTTTTACGCGTTTACTCTTAAACCGTAAACGTTAAGTTAAATCGCGTAAACTAAAAATGATCATTCAATGTAAACGGGCATTAAACGATTAAATGTTTGCATCAAGCAAGTGTTATATGATTATTATGAGGATAATTAATAACTTTGTTCATCTTATTTTTATCGGCTACGTAAAATGCTTACGTTTCGTAATAAAATGCGTTTAGGCATACCCGGAAGTTCTAAAACCTAGCTACGCCTAAACGAATACCCACGATTATACCCAATACCCAAAATAATTAAAATAACATCACATATATACATATATGCCGAAAATTTAAGGATAGAACCAAGAGTTTGCAACTTGTGTATAATATCTAGATATTTAAGCAAGTAACTCTTACACCTTTATCAACTTGACTTGTTAACCTAACTAGGGTTAGAAAGTAACCATGGTTAGGTTAGCAAGATATTTTCACTATAAATACTCATGCATGCACTCTTCCTTTCTTACATACTTAACATAAATCACCAAAACTCTTCCTTTATTCACTCTCTATCCCACGGCACAAATAAGCCACCAAACAAAATCCATACTTTGATTTTCTAAGATTATACAACCCTTTACACATCAATCTTAAGGTATTCTAAGGTGTTTGCAAGCATTGGTTCATCATTTGCAAGTATTAAGAAGAAAAAGTAAAGATTAGGGTTTTGGAAACCTAATCTAGGGTTATAAGCTTGAAAGCTTGGATTTAAGTCTAAACACGGGTTTAGCATTCATTTTACATCCTATACATCATCACTAAGGTCTTTCTAAATCTTTCATACTTTTATTTCTTATGATTTTATGTGTTACATGTTAAATATAGCCATAATCACCACTAATGACTTTTAAATATGTAAAATGGGTTTTTATTTGAGTTTATCAATTTATACACTTATTCTCATGTCCTAATGTTATAAATATCATGGGAAAATAGATCTATAAAGATGTTAACTTATGGTTTAAGTATAAACATGTTTAAAGACTAATTAGGGTTTTAAGAATTATTCTAATGTAAATCACTTATACAAAACAATGAAAGTAAAAGGGTTGAACTTGTTATAATGAATTTACAAGGACTAGGGATGATATTGGATATTATTATAAGTACCACAAGTGTCAAATGTGTTTTTAAGAGTTTTTATAATAAACTACTAAAGAAAATGATACATAAACTTGTTTTATAAAGTGATTTACTCTTAAATACATATGGGCTGTTTCTCAAAATTCGAATTTGACAGTTAGTGTAATGATATTATTTTTAAAAATAATAGCTTCATGACGATTCACGCAAAATGATAAGAAACTCGAATTACGGATTTATAACGAAAAAGATACGTTTTAAAAACGGAGTTTACGACTATAAATACTTTTATAAAAAACTATTTTTATAAGTTACTATTCATTTTCAGCAACCTTTTATTTTTTAAAAACATCTAAAATATGATATAACTTTTAATTACGAGATCGTACTCGAAAGAATCGCTAAAAACGGGATTAAAACGAATAAGTTATTACGATTACGAGTTTACGCTAATTAAAACCTCTTAAACGGACATACGAGCTGTTGTGGATGAACAGTAATTTTACTATTCATCGCAGAATCTTAAAAACTTGAAAATGTAATATTTTGATCGCTCGTCTTACTACGAAGACGTGGACGTAAGAAACGCGAGCAACGGGCTTAAAACGACCAAATTAGGTCATTTTTACGAAAAGTATATTTATAAACGTTTTCACTTTATAAATATTATTTTACTAAAACGATTAGTCGGTGATTATGCTATATAGAATATTGAGTGGTTATCAAAGTGCTATATTACTAGGGAGTTTCATAATGAGGCCTCTTCGGATGGCGTATCGATGAGTTGTTGGATTTACGATTTAAAGTGTCCTAAACTCCTCGTACGTCATGTCATGACCTCTTTATTTATGATAGCCCGAACGATAGTACGATGTAACAACTATAAGATTATATTCAATGTTATTAATTAAGTACTCTATACTTATACGGCCTTAATTTAAATAGGTTGCATTTATCGTCTTGCGTGACGTTTTATCTGTGATTATTTGAGCTATCTGTACTCAAGGTGAGTTCATAGCCCCACTTTTACAGTTTTACTGATTTGATATTATTTGGGGTGGAAACATGCTTTGTTTTATAAATTGGACGCAAGTGTTGAAAGTATATTGATTATGTGTTGCCTAAGTAGCGATAACCCTCCTGAGCCCATTATCATGAACTGTCAATTGCATAGATGTAGTTGTTAATTACATTATGTGAGCGCGAATGATATAAATAGATCTATTGGGATTAACCTCCCCGTTTGGGTGATTAGCTATCACTAGGAACGAACGTTGACCATGTCGGACTTGGATGTTGCGGGGGTTCAAACATCTGTACGGGCAAATAACTGCTAAAATAGCAAATATAGGTTTGAGCTTCAGTGTCAATGAGCTTAGTGCAACTGTAATATGGTTTTGTTGATTGTTTGCATCCTGTTGTAACATTCACGGAAAATTTGCGGTAATGCGTAATTTAAATACATTAAACCTATGAATTCACACAATTTTGTTGGACGTTTTAAGCAATGATTTTCAGGAGGCCTTAGGCACGATGATGCCCATAGGAATTTGGCATTCGGCGTTATGTTTTGGATTGCACTGATAAAGGACTTATGTGCAACTTCATGTTTTGGGAAAATCGATTGTTATCTTTTGTAATAATAAACAAAGAACAAGTAAAGCTATAAGCTTTTGTAATATGTCTTTTATTTAAAAAAAAATTGTTTTCCAATAAAAAAAAAAAAAATATGTTTTGGTTACAACTTAAACGACTTTTTGTGTCGTTCTTATATATCTTGTGCTGTTGATCTTGAAGTAACACGCCCCAGATCCTTATTCCGCTGCGACCCATTTTGGGGGTGTTACAGATTGGTATCAAGAGCCAAGGTTATAGAGAACCAGGTCAAAATGTTTTTGCTGGACTATAACCGTTTTCTAAAAATGAATAAATACAAAGGGTTTTACGGTGGTATCATACAAATTGTTGCATTAGTCGGTTAGGCTATATACATGCAAAATTGATATACGTGTTTATAATATATTACGTATATAAATAATAGTCTTATATTAATATACTTATATAAGCTAATTTTTGATTTCAGATACTATCATGTCAGATTCTGAGCACTCTACGGTTACATACACATCAGTATCTGAGGACGATTTAGATATGGGGTCACCAGGAATCGAGGTACCTATTTTTGAGGTTCCACCATCGCCGGACTACATACCTGGCCCTGAGGGACCACCATCACCAGATTACGTGCCTGGCCCGGAGGAGCCAGAGCAGGCACCACCTTCACCTATTTACATACCATTTGTTCCGGAGCCTGTTTACCCGGAGTTCTTACCAGTGGACGATGAGGTATTCCCGGCTGAGGAGCAGCCAATGCCTGCTGCTGACTCACCTACTCATCAGTCACCAGGGTATATACCAGAGTCCGACATGTGGAGGACCTAGAGGAGGATGATGAGGAGGATCCTGAGGAGGATCCAGCCGACTATCCTGCTGACAGAGGAGATTTGCTGATGATGATGCACAATGACGGATGAGCCTTTGCTCCTGCCGAGCCTGCAGCATTGATTATTCAGCTGACCCAGGGACCCATTACAGTGCTTTATCGCGTCATGCGGATAGGGATGTCATCCGAACCGGCGCCGGACACCGTACCTCTCTGAGGAAGTTGCTTGATGGAGAGTATTAGCCTACTACTCACCACCATCACCTCTCTCTCAATATCATCACGACTTCCCTCATATACCCTCTCCGCCATACCTATTCCTCCACCACCACCATGGGCCCTACATATATTGAGGGATCTCGGGTTCCCGAGCTGTGTGGGATTAGACAGAGACGATGCACTAGTGTTCATGAGAATGAGATGACTGAGATTGTGTCTTTTTACCGCATTCGTTAAGAGGCTCGTGTCGTACTTACCTCCTGGTCACGGGATGCAGAGGTACGGGGAGGGTTCGGCAGCTGGTGCCTGCTCAGGAGTTGATGCCCTTACCACAGCATGTCGACAGACACTTTACTGGATTTACTGATTTGTTAGAGGGCAGCTCACAGGACAGCGGAAGTCTAGGGAGTTTGGTTATGGTATTAGGGATAAATTGGGATGACATATGTAGGAGCCAATCCAGGAGATAAGCAGCGACCACCCCTACGAGGGGGTCAGCCTTGAGGTTATTGAGTTGTCTTCTAAACTGTTGGACCACGAGGGATGAGATCTTTTATTCTCAAGCCTAGATGATGCTCGAGTCATGACACGGCTCCTTACTTAGAGGCCCAGAGCTTAAACGGCATTTGGACAAGTGGATAGGCCCTTCGCCACAGACGCAATGCCCTTTGATAGATGGAGGAGGCCAGATTAGATTCCGTGGCCGATTGGGTAACGGTCCGATGCGATGCCTGCTCGATCATAGTGGTTAACATTCTGAGGGCATATACACTGGACTACGGTCATGGCTCAGTCTGGTTGAGGTATCAACGTTCCGAGGGCATATCACTTCGGACTACGGTCATGGCTCAGCAGTCCGAGATCACTGAGTTGCAGGCAGCAGACCGTAGGAGACAGACGGTGATTTCAGATCTGCTGAAAGCAGACCATCGGAGACAGAGACAGTTAGTGGAGGCACTAAAGATAGTGAAGAGCCTCAAGACTCAGATGATCGAGCTTCAGAGACAGCAGGGACCTGCTAAGGATCCTGCAGAGCCAGAGCTACCAGAGGAGGCCAGTAGCAGTTCTTAGACTGGGTTATGATTGTAGCTACTGTACAGTCTGTTAAGTATTATGGGTTATTCCCAGCTAGCAGACTGTATAGATCTTTTGTTTTGTCTAGCTACTCTGTTTAGATCTTTTTGTTCATGTATCGGCTACTTTGTACAGCCTACTAAGTATTACGAGTATATCTCGGCTAGTATGGCTTTAGGTTATTTTGTCTTGTAACCTAAGTGTTGTGATCGTTTGTATTTAAACCAATCATGTATTATTTTCCCAAGTTATATATGGAAAGGATGGATTATGTTTTATATGAAATCGAATTTATTATGAATGAATGTCGATTTGTTAATTTCAATATTGTTGTGTATTTCACCATGTGTTGTGATCTCGTTTTATTCATTATGTATACATCGGGTTATGGTTAAGATTTTTGAAATCTAACGGGTATTATGTTTTCTTATGATTTAAGAAAATGGCACCAAGAGGAAGGCCCACGAGGTTAAACCCAGCTACAACTCCACCACCAGTCACAGACCCTACTACCACCACTTCGGTCACCGGTGCCCAACTTCAGGCCATGATCGACGAGGGTGTCACTGCTGTGCTGGCAGCACGTGCTACGACCCGAAATGGCGATGATAGCCATACCTCGGGAACAGGGGTGAGAAGGAATGAACGCACTGTTCGGGAGTGCACATATCAAGACTTCATGAAATGTCAACCCTTATTCTTCAGGGGTACAGAAGGAGTGGTCGACTTGACCCAGTGGTTTGAGAGGATGGAAACCGTGTTTCGCATAAGTAACTGCATCGTGGAGAATCAAGTGAAGTTTGCCACATGTACTCTTATGGGAACTGCTCTAACATGGTGGAACTCACATGCTAGGACAGTGACTAATGAGGTTGCATATGCAATAACGTGGACTGACTTGAAGAAGAAGATGACAACTAAATATTGTCCGAGGAATGAAATCAAGAAGATTGAGGCAGAAATGTGGAACCTAAAAGTAAAAGGCACCGATGTGGTAGCCTACAACCAACGTTTCTAGGAACTGGCATTGCTGTGTGACAGGATGTTCCCTGAAGAGACTGACAAAATTGAAAGGTATGTCGGTGGGATGCCCGACCTGATTTACTCAAGTGTTGTGGCATCGAAGCCGAAGAACCTTGGCAGGAGGCTATTGAGATGGCGAACTGAAATTAATGGATAGGAGAATTAACACTTTTGCTGAAGAGACAAGAGAAAACAAGAGGAGGTGAAAGACACAAACAAACACTCCTCGAAATAACAAAAACCAACAACCAACAAAAGGCCAGAAACACAGGCAGGCTTATGTTGCCGGGAACGTGACAAGAAAACCGTATGAGGGATCTAAACCTCCTATGTCCCAAGTGTAACTTCAACCATTACGTGCCTTTGTAAATACCAACAGGCAATAACTGCAAGAAGCTTGCCACCTGGCCAAGTGACTGTAGATCCGACCTGACAACGGCAAATAACAACAACAACAAACCGCAATAACAATAACAACAACAACCGCAACAACAACAACCCGAGAGCCCAAGGGGCAAATACCAATGCCATCGTTTGCTTTGAGTGTGGGGCTCCAGGCCACTTCAGGAAGGACTGCCCCCAGTAAAGCACAAGAACCAAGAAATGGCAACGCTATAAGCCAGGCGCTTATGCGTGGGAGTTGCTGGGCAAAACCCAAACAACAACGTGTGACGGGTACGTTTCTCCTAAATAACCGTTTTGCTTCCATTTTGTTTGATACTTTGCGATAGAAGTTCCATGTCTACTCAAATTAAGTACTTTGATCAATAAGGCCCCCACTACATAGATCATGGTATAACGTATGAATTAAGCTGATGTAGAAATAATTTGGGTAATTCGGTATTACTGGGTTTGCGCGTTAATTTTCTGAACCATCCCATTTCAGGTCGTCCTAAATGCCTGTAGAAATGGGTACTTATGACATCATAATTGGCATGGACTGGTTGACGAAATACCAAGCCGTTATTGACTGTGCTAAGAAGATCGTTCGTATTCCCTTTGGGCGAACAGCTTAATTTGCAAGGGAGACGGAAGTAGAAATAACGCGGGACTCGATTATACATAATCTTGTGCACCAAACCCGCGAAGTATCGCTAAAAAGGATGTCACGTCTTTTTATCACATATTACCATCAAGGAGACTGGAGACAAGTCAAAGAAGAAGCAACTGCAAGATGTACCGATCGTCAAAAATTTTCCCGAAGTATTTCCCGAGAACTTGCCAGGTCTTCCACATACCAGACAAGTGGAATTTCACATCGATCTAGTACCTGGTGCTGACAACCTGTACACGGGCACCTAGATCGATTGGCCCATCAGAAATGAAAGAATTGGCGGATCAACTACAAAGAGCTTTCCGACAAAGGCTTTTATTAAACCTAGTTCGTCCACCATGGGGAGCCCAGTTCGATTACGTCAAGAAGAAAGATGGATCGTTATGGATGTGCATAGATTATCGGGAACTAAACAAACTAACGGTGAAGAACCGTTATCCGCTACCAAGAATTGATGACTTATTCGATCAACTTCAAGGGTCGAGTGTTTACTCAAAGATCGACCTAAGGTCAGGTTATCACCAATTGAGGGTTCGAGAGGAAGACATCTCAAAGACTGCCTTCAGAACTCGATATGGACATTATGAATTCCAAGTTATGCCGTTTGGTTTGACCAACGCACCTGCTGTGTTTATGGACCTCATGAACCGAGTGTGCAAACCTTATCTAGACAAATTTGTAATTGTCTTTATTGACGATATTTTGATCTATTCCAAGAACAAGCAAGAGCACGAAGAGCATCTGAAGATAATATTGGAGTTGTTGAAGAAAGAGGAGTTGTATGCAAAATTTTCCAAGTGTGAATTTTGGATTCCCAAGGTACAGTTCCTCGGTCACGTGATTGATAATAAAGGCATTCATGTGGATCCAGCCAAGATTGAATCCGTTAAAGATTGGGCATCTCCTAAGACACCAACGGAGATTCGTCAGTTTTTAGGTCTTGCTGGGTATTATCGACGATTCATTAAAGGGTTTTCAAAGATCGCCAAACCAATGACCAAGCTCTACTCAAAGAAGGTCAAGTTTGAGTATGGTGACAAACAAGAAGCAGCGTTCCATTATTGAAGCAAAAGTTGTGTAGTGCACCATTCCAGGCTTTTACCCGAAGGAAGTGAAATTTTATCAATACGGCGATGCTTTTATCAGGTTTGAGGCGCTGTGTTGATGCAAGGGAAAAGGTATTTTCTTATGCATCACCCAGTTAAAGATCCATAGATAGAAACTAAAACTAACTCAATCTGGAACTTGGAGCATAGTGGCGCTCTGAAGATTGGAGGCACTATCTGGTATGGTACCAAGTGTCCGGTGTTCACTGATCATAAATCTAAGCATATTCTTATCAGAAGGAATTGAACATGAAGACAACACCGATGGTTAGAGTTGCTTAGTGATTACGATTGCGATATTTCGTTATCACCCAGGGAAGGCAAATGTCGTTGCTGATGCTTTGAGCAGAAATACAGGAACACCGTTAGAAGTTCGAGCTTTAGTCATGACTATTAGACATGATCTTCCTAAGCAAATCTTGAATGCTCAGAAGACGAAGCACAGAAACCAGAGAACAATCAAGAAATGAAGGATGTGGAGTATAGCTGAATTGAAAATGCTAAATTTCCAGAGGCGCTTAGAACAGAAAAGTAGGAACCTCGTACGGATGGAACCCTATGCCTCAGAAGCAGGAGTTGGTTACCTTGTTATGATGATTTGCAGACTGTGATCATGCACGAGTCCCACAAATCGAAGTATTCTATCCATCCAGGTTCCGAGAAAATGTATCAAGACTAAAGAAGCGTATATTGTGGCCCATATAAAGCTGATATCGCCACCTATTTAGCAAGCTCTTGACCTGTGCTAAGGTCAAGGCCGAACATCAGAGACAATCAGGTTTGTTGGTACACCTGAGATACCGACCATGGAAGTGGGACAAATATCAAACGATGGATTTTGGGTCATAAAGCATCCTAAGTCATCACAAGGGTATGACACCATTTGGTAATCGTTGACCGTCTTACCAATCCACAATCCTTTATAACCCATGAAAAAACTGACACCTCTGGAGAAACTAGCGAGAATGTACCTAAAGGAATATAACAAGCAATGGAATACATGTCTGATTATTTGGGATCGTGACCCTAAAGGTTCGCATCAAATTTGAGAGTCACTTCAGAAAGTCTTTGGTTACAAGTTTAGATATGATACGGAATATCAAGCCGCAACTGACGGACAAAGCGAGAAGAACCATTCAAAAACTCTCGATATATGCTAGAGCTTGTGTGATCGACTTTGGAAATGTTGGGTTAAACATTTGCAGTAGTCCGTTTCAAACAATAACATTAATCATGCTAAGCATTAAGGCTGCAAGCCCTTTGAGGCACTCTAATGGTAGAAAATGTCGTTTCGCAAGTCTGTTTGTTGGCTGAGGTTGGAGAAATTCAACTCATGGCGGTCCAAGAGAGTAACAAGAGACGACTGAGAAAATCATTCAAGTTAAGCAAAGGATGCAAGCCGCTCGTGATAGGCAAAAGAGCTACGCTGATTTGAAGCATAAGCCGATGGAGTTTGAGGTTGGAGATAAAGGATGCTCAAAGGTTTTTGCCTTGGAAAGGGGTTGAGGTTTTGCAAACGGGGAAAAATTAAATCCCAGGTTTGTTGGACCCTTTCCAAGTATAAAAAGGGTTGAAGACGTGCAAACAAGCCGGCTCCCTGAGGCGCTGAGCAGAGTTCATAAACATTTCACGTGTCCAACCTTAAAGAAGTGACATGCCGAACAACCCTTAAGCCGTTCCATTGGAACGTACTTCATTTTGATGATAGCTTCAGGTTGTCGAGGAACCTATTGAGAATCACAGATTGTGAAGTTAAATGGTTGAAGCGAAGCCGTATCCCAGTATCAAGGTTCGATGGAACTCCAAGAGAGGTCCCCAAGTTACATGGAACGCAAAGATCATTCCAGAAGAAATACCACATCGTTCACAAAGACCCGAGCCGACGTCCAGTGCTGCGTCTTTAAGCCTTGATGACAAGGCTCAGCTAACCGGGGGAGAAGATATAACACTAAATCGTGTTTTTAGGAACAAAGTACAGAACTCGTTAATAAAGTCACCATTTATTTTTAGTATTGTACGCGTTTGTTTTTAATGGAAATCGTTAAGTTAAATCGCGTAAGCTAAAAATAATCATTCAATGTAAACGGGCATTAAACAATTAAATGTTTACATCAAGCAAGTGTTATATGATTATTATGAGGATAATTAATAACTTTTTTCATCTTATTTTTATTGGCTACGTAAAATGCTTACGTTTCGCAATAAAACGCGTTTCGGCATTCCCGGAAGCACCAAAACCTAACTACGCTTAAACGAATACCCACGATTATACCCAATACCCAAAATAATCAATATAACATCACATATATGTATATGTGGCCGAAATTTTCAAGATAGGACCAAGAGATATCAACTTGCTAAAAATATCTAAGTTAAGAAAGATCATAGGGAACCAATTCTTACACCATGAACCACTTGGCTAATTAACCTTGTGCAAGGGTTATAAAGTGACCATGGTTAGGTTAATAAGATATTTTCACTATAAATAGCAAGCATGCACTCTTCCTTTCATAAACACTTAACAAAAATCACAAAAACCTCTCTTTGTCTCCTCTCCAAACCCACGGCATTTTTAACACTCTTAAACAAATCATACAAAACTTTTATACAATCCATACAACCCTTTACACATCAATCCTAAGGCATACTAAAGTGTTTTTCAAGCATAGGTTTCTTCATTTGCAAGATTTAGAAAAAAAAGGAAATTAGGGTTTCAAACCTAATCTATCTAGGGTTTACAAGCTTTTGGTAAGCTTTGTTGATCTAAGCACGGTTTTACACTTATTCTCATCTCATACATCATCCCTAAGGTCTTCCTAATTCCTTCATACTTTTATTTATTATGATTTTATGTGTTATATGTTATTTATGGCTAAATCACCACTAAGGACTTTTTAATATGTAAAATGAGTTTTCACTTATGTTTATGAATTTATGCACTTATTCTTATGTCCATGGTTATTATATATCCTGAAAAAAGAATGTAAAGTATGTTACAAATGGTTTAAGTATAAAACTTATTTAGTAATAATTAGGTTTTTAAAGTTACATAATCATTCCCTAATGTGATAAGAATAGAAACTAAATTGTTAAACTTGTTACAATGACATTATAAGGACTATGGATAAACTTGGACATTATTATAAGTATCACATATGTTAAAAATAGCTATTAGGGTTTTTAAAGTAAACTACTAAATTAAATAATACATAAAACAAGTTTTAAACACATTTTGGAAAATAATATCTTAGGGGCTGTTTGTAATTCGAAAATTACATATATGTTTTATGATTTTATAAAATACTACATGTCACTAGATCGATGGTCATAAAGAACTCGAAAACCGATTAATAACGAAAGAAGATACACTTTACAAAGTTAACGATAGTTAATACTTTTGATATAACAAATTTTATAAAAATACTATTCATTACAGAAACTTATACTTTAAAACATCAGTAATATGATAATAAATTTTCAATTACAAGAACTGTTCGAAGAATCACTAATAGGAGCTTAAACGAATTTTTAAGGAAGAAAGAGGATAAACGGCTAAATAACGGGTTTTTAAGTTAATTAAAAGTATAAAAATGGATTATTAATAACTTTATGAACATAAAACACTATTCAGCACAGAATCCAAAAAACCTAAGAATGTGATTATGAATCACTACGCTTAATACGAAAGCGTGGGAGTACGAAACGGCGAGAAACGGCTTAAATGACAAAGTTAATGTCATTTTTACTAAAGCTAATTATAAACGTTTTTACATTATAATGATGAATTTCACTTAAACAAATAGAATGTGAATAGCTATATAGATTATATATTTTATTAGTTATTCAAGTGCTATATAACTAGGGATTTCATAATAAGGCGTCTTCGGATGGGCGTATTGACAGTTGTTGATTACGATTTAAAGTGTCCTAAAACTCCTCGTACGTCATGTATGCCCTCTTTAATTATGATAGCTCGAACGATAGTACGATGTAACAACAATAAGATTAATATTCAAAGCAATAATTAAAGTACACGTACTTATACGACCTTAAATTTAAAGAAGGATGCATCTAAACGTGTTCGCGTGACGTTTTCATCGGTGATTAATGGACTTTCAGTACTCAAGGGAGTTCATAGCCTACTTTTACAATGTTTTAACTGATGTAACTATTATTTGAGTGAAAACATGCTTTGTTTTATAAATTGGACGCAAGTGTTTTAAAATATATTGATTAAGTGTTTGCCTAAGTAGCGATAAAAAACCCCTCCTGGGCCCATAATCATGAAACAGTCATTGCATTGAGAGTTGTTAATTGCATTATGTAGCGAGAATGTTATAAATAGATCTATTCGATTAACCTCCCCGTTTGGGTGATTAAGCTAACACTGGAATGAACGTTGACCATGTCGGACTTGATGTTGTGCGGGTTAACAACATCGTACGGGCAAAATAACTGCTAAAATAGCAAATATAGGTTGAGCTTTCACAGTGTCATGACTTAGTGCAACAGTAATACTGTTTTTGTGATTGTTGGAATATGTTGTAACATCACGGAAAATCTCGCGTCCTGCATAATTAAATACATAAACCAATGAATTCACCAACATTTTTTGTTGACGTTTTAAGCAATGTTTTACAGGAGAAATAGGCACGAGGTGCCAAGGATTCATTGGATTTACATTTTGGATTGCACACTAAATATTATGTGCATCATATTTTGAAATGTAATTGTTGTCTTTTGTAATATTAAACAAGGAACAATAAAGCTTTTATGCTTTGTATTATGTCCTATAATTAAAATCCAATGTACAATTTAAATGACTTTTGTGTCGTTCTATTTATCTCTTGGGCTGTTTGATCTTGAAGTAACATGCCCCGGATCCTTATTCCGCTGCGACCCATTTTGGGGGTGTTACACCGTTTGATGGAGGTTCTCCATGAGTCATCGTATACGGATATGATGGACTTCCCATGCAGCCAGTAGCCCCACCATCCCCTGACTATGTGCCCGGACCTGAGCACCCACCATCTCCTGATTACGTACCCGGTCCTGAGCACCCACCTTCACCAGTTTACGTACCTGACCCGAGTACCTAGAGTACTTGGTGCCATCGGGGGATGATAGAGGACCAACATCTACCTACTGATGCTTTGCCAATAGCTTTATCACCAGGCTATGTGGCTGACTCTTATTCGGATAAGGATCCGAAAGAGGACCCCGAGGAGGATCATGCTAACTATCCTGCTGATGGAGGGGATGGTAATGATGAGCCCTCCAATGATGACGATGATGATGATGATACTGATTATTAGATGAGAGGCCTCAAAGGCCAAGATGAATAATGAGAAGAGAGGAGGTACCTACTACGGCCAGAGCTCTTCTGTTGTACCAGTGTTGAACCCTGTCCCCCTAGCTGGGGATACAGAGCATTGAGACTGATGAGTCTGTCACCTAACACCTAGATCCACCTCAACTAAGTCCTTTTTCCCAGAACCTGTCTTTGAAGACGGAAGACTGTCAAACTGAGTTAGCCACCTAATGTCCACATCCCATGAGGCACGCATTGCTGAGCCCTGCTGCCGCACCTACACCACAACTACCGGTATCATCTCCACCATTACCCCTACCATCACCACTCACTACTATCCCTACTGATGCGGGGGCACCATTGGGCTATAGGGCAGCTGGGATTAGGGTGAGAGCTTTACTTCCATTAACTTCTCATAGAACTGATATTCTTGAGGCTGAGATGCCGCCTTAGAAGAGAGCTTGGTTTACTGCTCCCGCTTTCAGACTCGAGGTCGGGGAGAGTTCAGTAGCTGGTGTTGTGAGACAGCTAGGGCCTACTCTAGAGGCAGACCTTAGGCGAGATAGGGTTATGGAGACGGGTTATGGGATTATAGACACTTGGGATGAGATAGTTGAGGCCATGCTAGAGATAGCATCGACCACCTTAGAGGGGGTCAACCAAAGAGTGACAGAGCTTGCTACTACTGTTAGGCAAGAGACTAAGGAGTTCCAGGTGCGATTCGAGGATGCACAGGATGACCAAGTTTTTCTAAGAGCCCGAGTCAACCACTGTCAAGATAGGCAATTTCACTGGCCACACAGAATGCTTTTTGGATAGAGGCGACGTATGCCTCGTAGGACCAAGGACCATGTTCAAGACAGGAGTGCGAGCTATAGAGGCCCATGTCAGAGAAACCTAAGAGGCATATGTTCTACATTGGATTGTTAGACCTCATCACTTTCAAACTCCCAGTTGACCATACAACCCTTGACATTGAGATACTAGAGGCTAGAGATCCAGAGCCTCAAGATGAGCCAACTAAGGCTGGCAGCAGCTGTTAGTCTTGTATCATTGTAGCTATCCTATATAGCCTATTAAGTTTTATGGGTTACTCCCAGCTAGTAGGCTGTAGGGACTTTTGTTTTATCCTTTTAGCTATCATTGTATGGCATGCTAAGTATTATAGGTGACCCCAGCTAGCATTGCCTTAGGGCCATATTTTTCATTTTATGTTGATCATGTTGTAATCAGAACTATCATGTATGATTATAGATGTTGTTATGTATGGATGTTTGATTTATGTATGTCATTGTGTGAATTCACTTCAGTTGTATAATCCACTATGGTTGTGATCTCATTTTTATTTATTATGCATATGTCATGTTGCGTTTATGATTGTATGAAATCTAACGTGTATTATATTTTCTTGTGATTTTGAAGAAAATGCCACCAAAGTAAAGAACCACGAGGGCATCACCAGCCACAACAACTACAACATCTACACCTATAACTGAAGCTCACATTCAGGCACTGATAGAGTGAGGCGTTGCTACTGCATTGGCAGAACGTGACGCTGACAGGAGCAGGAATGGCGATGACAACCATGATTCAGGAACTAGCAGAAGAAGACAAGTGTCTAATGTTCGTGAGTGTAATTACACTGATTTACTAAAGTGCCAGCCTATGAATTTCAAAGGCACTGAAGGAGTTGTCGGACTGACCCAATGGTTAGAAAAGATGGAATTTGTTTTCCATATCAGCAACTGCACTGTCGCATGTCAGGTCAAATTTGCAACTTGTACTCTTCAAGGAAATGCCTTGACATGGTGGAACTCCTACGTTAGGGCTGTCAGACATGATATTGCATATGCAATGCCATGGAAAACTTTGAAGAAGATGATGACCGATAAATAATGTCCAAGGGGTGAGATCAAAAAGCTGGAAACTTAAATGTGGAACTTAAAGGTAAAAGGTACCGATGTGGTAGGCTATAACCAACGCTTTCAGGAACTGGCATTGATGTGTGATAGGATGTTTCCCAAAGAGTCGGATGAGATCAAGAAGTATGTCAGTGGTTTTCCCAACATGATTCATGGGAGTGTGAAGGCATCAAAGCCTAAGAAGATGCAGGAGGCAATTGAGTTTGCCACTGAACTGATGGATAAAAAGATCCTCACTATTGCTGAACGTCAGGCTAAAAACAAAAGAAAGTTTGATGACACTTCAAGAAACAATCAAAACCAACAATAGCCATTCAAAAGGAACAATGTGGCACGGGCTTATACTGCTGGGTCTGGTGAGAAGAAACCTTACGGAGGATCTAAACCTTTGTGCCCCAAATGCAACTATCACCATGACGGACAGTGTGCTCCTAAATGCACCAACTGCAAGAGGATTGGCCATTCGGCCCATGACTATAAAAGCCGGCCTGCTGCTGCCCAAACACAACCAAGAGCTCAAGGAGGAAAATCAAAGAGTTCTCACTTTGATTGAGGTGGAGCTCAGGTCCATTTCAGGAGTATACCCAAAGTTAAAGAATGAAATCAGGGAAATCGGGCTGGAAATGGTAATGCTATGGCAAGAGCCTATGCTGTGGGCACTACCGAGACAAACCCAAACTCCAATGTAGTCATGGGTACGTTCCTCCTAAACAACCATTATGCTTTAATTTTATTTGATACTGGTGCCGATAGAAGTTTCGTATCTACTACATTTAGTTCTTTGATTGATATCATCCCAACTACATTAGACCATGGTTATGATGTCGAGTTAGCTGACGGTACAATAATTTGGGTTAATACACTTATACGGGGTTGTACTTTGAATTTTCTAAATCATCCATTCAACATCGACTTAATGCATGTAGAGATGGGTAGTTTTGACGTCATTATCGGTATGGACTGGTTATCTAAATATCATGTCGTAAGTTTGTGCCGAGAAAATCATTCGTATTCCCTAGGGAAATGAAACCTTGATTGTTCATGGTGACAGAATCGACCGGGGAAACGAGACTCGTTTGAACATCATCTCGTGCACTAAAACCCAAAAATATTTACTGAAAGGATGTCCTGTCTTTTTGGCACATGACAGCTACAAAGGAGATTCAAGACAAGTCGGAAAAGAAGTGACTTAAGGACGTACCGATCATTCGAGATTTTCCTAAAGTATTTCCTGAGTTCTTGCCGGGTATTCCACCAGCCCGACAAGTAGAATTTCAAATTGATTTGATACCTGGTGTTGAACCTGTAGCACGGGCACCTTATCGATCGGCTCTGTTCGAGATGAAAGAATTGTCGAAACAACTGAAAGAGCTTTCCGACAAAGGCTTCATAAGACCCAGTTCCTCACCTTGGGGAGAACCGGTCTTGTTTGTCAAGAAGAAGGATGGATCATTCTGGATGTACATTGATTACCAGGAGTTGAATAAGCTAATGGTGAAGAATCGTTATCCGCTTCCTAGGATTGATGATTTATTCGATCAACTTTAAGGGTCAAGTGTCTATTCAAAGATCGACCTGAGGTCGGGTTATCACCAATTGAGGGTTCACGAAGAAGACATTCCAAAGACCGCATTCAGAACTCGATATGGACATTATGAATTTCAAGTTATGCCATTTGGTTTTACCAATGCACCTGTTGTATTTATGGATCTCATGAATCGGGTGTACAAACTATATTTGGATAAATTCGTGATTGTCTTTATTGATGATATTCTGATATATTTGAAGAGCAAGCAAGAACACGAAGAGCACCTTAAGTTAATCCTAGAATTGCTTAAGAAGGAGGAGTTGTATGCCAAATTTTCTAATTATGAATTTTGGATTCCAAAAGTATAGTTCCTCGGCCACGTGATTGACAGCCAGGGTATTCACGTAGATCCTACCAAGATCGAATCCATTAAATATTGGACATCTCCCAAGACACCGACAAAGATTCTTCATTTCTTTAGGTTTTGCCGGTTACTATTAAAGATTCATCGAAGGGTTTTCGAAGATTGCCAGACCAATGACCAAACTTACTCAGAAGAAGGTCAAGTTTGTTTGGGGTGACAAAGAAGAAGCAGTGTTTCAACTAATTAAGCAGAAGTTGTGTAGTGCACCAACTCTGGCTTTACCTAAAGGAAGCGAAGATTTTGTCGTATAATGCGACGCTTCGATCAAAGGTTTGGGCGTTGTGTTGATGCAAAGAGAGAAGGTGATTGCTTATGCATCACGCCAATTAAAAATTCATGAGAAGAACTATACGACGCATGATTTAGAACTTGGAGCAGTAGTCTTCGCTCTGAAGATTCGGAGGCACTATCTGTACGGAACAAAATGTACCGTGTTCACTGATCACAAGAGTTTACAACACATTCTTGATAAGAAGGAATTAAACATGAGACAACATCGTTGGTTGGAATTGCTAAGTTATTACAATTGCAAGATTCGTTATTACCTAGGGAAAGCAAATGTCGTTGCCGATGCTTTGAGCAAGAAAGAATGAGATCAACCATTACGGGTTCGAGCCTTAGTGATGAATATTGGTTTGAATGTTCCCAAGAAAGTTTTGGAGGCTCAAACAGAAGCGATGAAACCGAAAAACATCAAAGCTGAAGATGTTGGAGGTATGCTGATTGAGAATTCAAAGGATCTAGAAAAACCCAAGAAGGAAAAGTTGGAACCGCGTGCTGACGAAACTTTGTGCTTAAATAACAGAAGTTGGTTGCCATGCTACGGTAACCTAAGGACTCTGATCATGCATGAGTCTCACAAGTCGAAATATTATGTTTATCCGGGTTCCGACAAAATGTATCAAGACATGAAACTATTATACTGGTGGCCTAACATGAAAGCAGACATTGTCACCTATGTCAGCAAGTCTCAAAGATGAACACCAAAAATCATCTGGTTTGTTGGTGCAACCTGAGATTCCTCAATGGAAGTGGAACAATATCACTATAGATTTTGTCACTAATCTCCTAAAGACGTCAAATGGTTACGATACCATTTGGGTGATTGTAGATAGTCTCACCAAGTCTGCACATTTCTTACTAATGAGGGAAAATGACTTCATGGATAAATTGGCGAGACTATACTTGAAGGAAGTGGTCACGAGACATGGGATACCTGTCTTGATCATTTGTGACCACGGCCCTAGATTTACGTTAAATTTCTAGAGAGCATATTAAAAGGCTATGGGTACTCATTTGGATATGAGTACGACTTACCATCCACAAACCGATGGGCAAAGTGAAAGAACCATTCAAACTCTTGAAGATATGTTACGCGCCTACGTGATAGGCTTTGGAAATAGTTTGGATAGACACTTACCATTGATCGAATTTTCATATAACAATAGTTATCATGCTAGCATTAAAGCTGCCCCATTCGAGGCACTTTACGGTCAGAAGTGTCGATCACCTGTTTGTTGGGCCGAGGTCGGAGACGCTCAGCTCACTGGTCCAAAACTTATCCACGAGACAACCGAGAAGATTGTCCAAATCAAGCAAAGAATTCAAGCCGCTCGTGATCGTTAAAAGAGTTACACCGATGTGAGGCGTAAGCCCTTAGAATTTCAAGTGGGAGACCGAGTCATGTTGAAGGTATCACCTTGGAAAGGGGTTATCCGTTTTGGCAAACAAGGGAAGTTAAACCCAAGGTATATTGGACCTTTCAAGGTGCTGGCAAAAGTAGGAGACGTCCCTTACAGACTCGAACTTCCACAAGAACTAAGTAGAGTCCATAGTACGTTTCATGTATCCAACCTAAAGAAGTATTTATCCGACGAGCCATTGGCAATTCCGTTGGTTGAAATACACATTGATGATAAACTCAACTTCATTGAAGAACCAGTAGGAATTATGGATCACGAAGTTAAGCGGTTGAAGCAAAGCCGCATTCCAATTATCAAAGTCCGATGGAACTCTAGGAGAGGTCCTGAGTTCACATGGGAACGTGAAGATCAATTCCGGAAGAAGTATTTGCACCTCTTCACAAAGACCGCATCGTCGTCAAGTGCCGCGTCTTAAGCCTTGAGGACAAGGCTTATTTAACAGGGGAAGACTGTAACAATCTGTATTTTAAGCCATTGTACGACGTCATTTAATTCACTATTTATTTTTAGTATTGTACGCGTTTTCTTTTAATTTTAAACATTAAGTTAAATCATGTAAGCTAAAAATTATCATTCAACGTAAACGGGCATCAAACAATTAAATATTTACGTCAAGCAAGTGTTAGATAATTATTTTGTACCCAAAGCTTTCTGAAGTGACCTCCAGAAATTTGATGCGAACCTAGGGTCACGATCATAAATAATCGAGACCGGTATTCCATGCCTTGTTACTACTTCCTTTAGGTACATTCTCGCTAGTTTCTCCAGAGGGTCAGTTTCTTTCATGGGTATAAAGATCGCGGACTTTGTAAGACGGTCGTCAAAAACGATAGACCCAAATGGGAGTCATACCCTTGTGATGACTTGGAAGTTTGTGCAAAATCCATCGTGTTATTGTCCCACTTCCATTGAGGTATTCGAGTTTGTACCAACAAACCCGATTGTCTCTGATGTTCGGCCTTGACCTTAGCACAGGTCAAGCATGCTAACATAGGTGGCGATATCAGCTTTCATATTGGGCCACCAATATAGCTTCTTTACGTCTTGATACATTTTCTCGGAACCTGGATGGATAGAATACTTCGATTTGTGGGACTCGTGCATGATCACAGTCCGCAAATCGTCATAACAAGGTAACCAACTCCTACCATTGAGGCATAGGGTTCCATCCGTACGAGGTTCCAACTTTTCCGTTCTAAGTGCCTCTGGAAATTTAGCATTTTCAATCAGCATACCTCCAACATCCTCATTCTTGATGTTCTCTGGTTTCCGTGCTTCAGTCTGAGCATTCAAGATTTGCTTAGGAAGATCCAAGCTAATAGTCATGACTAAAGCTCGAACTCTTAACGGTGGTTCTCGTTCTTTCCTGCTCAAAGCATCAGCAACGACATTTGCCTTCCCTGGGTGATAACGAATATCGCAATCGTAATCACTAAGCAACTCTAACCATCGGCGTTGTCTCATGTTCAATTCCTTCTGATTAAGAATATGCTGTAAACTCTTATGATCAGTGAACACCGTACACTTGGTACCATACAGATAGTGCCTCCAAATCTTCAGAGCGAACACTACTGCTCCAAGTTCCAGATCATGAGTAGTATAGTTCTTCTCATGGATCTTTAACTGGAATCTTTCGTGATGCATAAGGGAACATAGCCTTTTTCCCTTTGCCATCAAAACCAGCGCCCAACCTTGATCGAAGATCGCAGTATTCGATACAAATCTTCACTTCCTTCGGGTAAAGCCAGAATTGGTGCACTACACAACTTCTGCTTTAATAACTGGAACGCTGCTTCTTGTTTGTCCACCGCCACTCAAACTAGACCTTCTTTTGAGTGGAGCTTGGTCATTGGTTTGGCGTTCTTTGAAAACCCTTCAATGAAATCGTCGATAATACCCCGCAAAGACCTTAAAAAATGACGGGAATCTCCCGTTGGTGTCTTAGGGGATTGCCCAATCTTTAACGGATTCGATCTTGGTGGGATCCACATGAATGCCTTTATTATCATACACGTGACCGAGGAACTTGTACTTTGGGGAATCCAAAATTACCATTGAAAGTTTGCATACAACTCTCCTTTCTTCAACAACTCTCAATATTATCTTCAGATGCTCTTCGTGTTCTTGCTTGTTCTTGGAATAGATCAAAATATCGTCAATAAAGACAATTACAAATTTGTCCAGATAAGGTTTGCACACTCGGTTCATATGGTCATAAATACACAGCAGGTGCATGGTCAAACAAACGAATAACTTTGGAATTCATAATGTCAATACGAGTTCTTCGAAGGCAGTCTTCGATATGTCTTCTTTCGAACCCTTTAATTGGTGATAACCTGACCTTAGGTCGATCTTCGAGTAGACACTCGACCCTTGAAGTTGATCGAATAAGTCATCAATTCTTGGTAGCGGATAACGGTTCTTCACCGTTAGTTTGTTTAGTTCCCGATAATCTATGCACATCCGTAACGATCCATCTTTCTTCTTGACGAATAGAACTGGAGCTCCCCATGGACGAAAACTTGGGTCTTTATAAAAGCTTTGTCGGAAAAGCTCTTGTAGTTGTCGCCAAATGCTTTCATTTTCTGATAGGGCAATCGATAAGGTGCCCGTGTTACAGGTGCAACACCAGGTATAGATCGATGTGAAATTCCACTTGTCTGGTATGTGGAAGACCTGGCAAGTCCTCGGGAAATACTTCGGGAAAATTTTTGACGATCGGTACATCTTGTAGTTGCTTCTTCTTTGACTTGTCTCCAGTCTCCTTGATGGTAATATGTGCCAAAAAGACGTGACATCCTTGTAGCAGATACTTCTGGGTCTTGGTGCACGAGATGATGTTTAATCGAGTCCTGCGTTTATTTCTACTTCCGTCTCCATGAAAAATTAAGATTTTGCTCCCAAAGGGAATATGAACGATCTTCTTAGCACAGTCAATAACGGGCTGCGGTATTTCGTTTTTTTTTTTTTTTTTTTTTTTTTTTTCAACAGTCATGCCATTATTGACGTCTTAAGCTACCCCATTTCTACAGGCATTAGGTCGACGTGAAACGGATGGTTCAGAAAATTTAACGTGCAACCCAGTAATACCGTATTACCCAAATTATTCTACCATCAGCTAAGCAACGTTAGAACCATGATCTAATGTATGTGGGGGCTATATTATATCAAGTAATAAAATTGAGTAGACACGAAACTTCTATCTGCACCAGTTTCTAATAAATTGGAAGGCCTCAACGGTTGTTTAGGAGAAACGTACCCGTCACCAACGTTGTTTGTGTTTGGGTTTTGCCCTTGCAATTCCCAATGCAGAAGCCCTGGCTACAGCGTTGCCTTTCCCTGGTTCTTGGTTCTTCCACTGGTGGGCCTGTCTTTTCTTGAAGTGGCCTGGAGCCCCCGACACTCAAAGCAAACGATGGTATTGGTTTATTTGCCCCTTGGCGCTGGGTTGTTGTTAGTTGCGGTTTGGTGTTGTTATTGTTTGTTACGGTTGTTGTGTTATTGTTATTGTGGTTGTTGTTGTTGTTATTTGCAGTTTGAGGCAGGCTGGCTCCTACAGTCCTGGCCAATGGCCAAGCTTCTTGCAGTTATTGCATGTTGGTATACAAGGACCGTAATGGTTGAAGTTACACTTGGGACATAGAGGTTTAGTCCCTTCATATGGTTTCTTGTCACCGTTCCCTGCAGCATAAGCCCTGCCTGTGTTCTGCCTTTTGTTTTTGTTGTTGTTTTGGTTATTTCGAGGAGTGGTCTTCAAACTTCCTCTTGTTTTTGCCTGTCTTCAGCTAAAAGTGTTAATTCTCCTATCATATTCAGTCGCATCTCAATTGCCTTTGCATGGTTTTTGGTCTTCGATGCCAAAACACTTGAGGTATAATCAGGATCGGGTCAATTCACACAGACATACCTTTTAATTTTGTTAGTCTCTTCTGGGAACATTCCTGTCACACAGCAATGCCTGTTTCCTGGAAACGTTGGGTTGTAGTCTACCACCATCTGGTTACCTTTTACTTTTAGGTTCCACAATTCTGCCTTCAATTTCTTGATTTCATTCTCGGACATATATTTAGTTGTCATCTTCTTCTTTCAAGGGGGGGGTCAGCTCCATTCATTGCATATGCAAACATCCATTAGTCACTGTCCTAACATCGTGAGTTCCACCCATGTTAGATCAATTCCATAGAGTACAATGTGGCAAACATCCAACTTGATTCTCCACGGTGCTTTTACTTATGCGAAACTCGGATTTCCATCCTCTCATAACCACTGGGTCAAGTCGACCATCCTTTGTGCCCCTGAAGAATAAGGTTGACATTTCATGAAAGATCTTGTTAAAGTGCTCTCCCGAAAACAGCGCGGTCGTTCATTCTTCTCACACCTGTTCCCGAGGTATGGCTATCATCGCCATTTCGGGTCGTAGCACGTGCTGCCAATACAGCAGTGACACCCTCGTCGATCATGGCCTGAAGTTGGGCACTGGTAACCGAAGTGGTGGTATGAGTGTCCGTGACTGGTGTTGGTGTTGCACCTGGGTTTAACCTCGTGGGCCTTCCTCTTGGTGCCATTTTCTTAAATCACAAAAGAAAAAAACTTAATACCCGTTTGATTTCGAAAAAAATCTTAACCCAGTAACCCGATGTATACATAATAAATAAAAACGAGATCACACAAATGGTGAAATACAATCTGTATTGAAATTAACAAATCGAAATTCATTCACTATAAATTCGTTTTATATAATACATAATCCATCCTTTCCATATTAACTGGGAAAATAATAACATGTTTGGTTTAAATTTCACGATCCACAACACATAGGTTTCAAGACAAAAATAACCTAAAGCCATACTAGCCGAGATATACTCGTAAATCAATAACGAAAGAGTTACGAATTTCACAAGTTTACGATAATAATACTTTTATAAAAATACTTTTATAAAAAGTTACTGTTCATGACAGAAACATTTATTTTTGTAAACCTCATAAATAAATAGAACTTTCAGTTACGAGAACGTGCTCGAAAGAATCGCTAAAAACGGAGCTATAACGAATAAAATATGACGTTTTCGGGTTTACGACGAATAGTTTTATAAAAATAATTTTATAAAACCCATGAACAGTAAAAGTTACTGTTCATCAGAAGAGCTCAAAATATGAAAATGTATAATTATGATATATCTTTCAACTACGAAAACGTGAGCGTAAGAAACATCCAAATCGGACTTGAAACGCGAAAGTTATGTCAGTTTTACTAAAACGATATTTATAAATGTTTTAACTTTATAGATATGTTTTCACAAATACAATTAGATGGTGATGTAGCTACATAGACTTATACATGGTATTAGTTAATTAAATGCCTAGTACTTATACGACCTATATTAATTTAGGTTGCATTCGATCATTTGCGTGACGCATTTTCGGTGATATTCTTAATTATCGCTCACTCAAGGTGAGTTCATAGCCCCACGTTTTACATGGTTTTGTTTTATAAGTTTTGGGGTGGAAAACATGCATTTGTTTTATAACTGGACACAAGTGGATAATATTTATACTATGATTACGTGTTGCCTAAGTAGCGATAACCCAAGTTGAGCCCATTATCATGAACTGTCAATTACTGGATTGTGAGCGCGAATGTTATGAATAGATCTATTTGGGATTGACATCCCCGTTCGGGTGATTAGCTATCACTAGACAAACGAACGTATACCATGTCGGATTAGGGATGTTGCGGGTTAGAACATCAATACGGGCAATGTGGGCAATTTTATATTGCTATTTATTTATGTCGAGCTTCAGTGTCATGAGCTTAGGGCAACGTAATTACAATTATGTGATGTTTTGCATCTCCTGCATTATCATATACTTGGGGAAATCTTGTGGTCCAACATTATACGATTTATCAAACCTATGAATTCACCAACATTATTGTTGACGTTTTAAAGCAATGTTTTTCAGGAGGTCAGTACTTACACGACCTTAATTTAATTAGGTTGCAGTTGATCAATTCACGTGGCACGTTATTTGTGATACACTTAGCATTACTCACTCAAGGTGAGTTCATAGCCCCACGTTTTACATGCTTTTGTTTTACAAAGTTTTTGGGGTGAAAAACATGCAATGTTTTACAACTGGACACAAGTGGTTAAGTTTCATATTATGATTACATGTTGCCTAAGTAGCGATAACCCAATCTGAGCCCATTATCATGAACTGTTAATTACGAGCGCGAATGTTATGAATAGATCTATTGGGTTTGACAACCCCGTTCGGGTGATTAGCTATCACTAGACAAACGAACGTATACCATGTCGAATAAAGGATGTTGCGGGTTAGAACATCATCACGGGCAATGTAGGCCATTAATTTGGTATTCATACACGTCAAGCTTCAGTGTCATGAGCTTAGAGCAACGTAATTACATTTATATGATATCTGCATCTGTTGCATTATCATACACTTGAGAGATCTTGTGGTCCTACAATATATGATTTATCAAACCTATGAATTCACCAACATATTGTTGACGTTTTAAAGCAATGTTTTTCAGGGGATCAATAAGCACAAGGTGCGATGGATACATTGGTGGTTTTGAATTGGATGTCATGCATTAAAGATTTTGTCGCATTTCATTTTGTTATCTGTTATGGGTTGAAAATCTTTGTATTTTGATCAAGTGAACAAGTTAAGCTTCGGGCTTATGTATTAAGTCTTTCAATTAAATCCAATGTATCATTTTAAACGACTTTTTGTGTCGTTCTTATATATCTTGTGCTGTTGATCTTGAAGTAACACGCCCCGGACCCTTATTCTGCTGCGACCCAATTTGGGGGTGTTACAGATTGGTATCAAGAGCCAAGGTTATAGAGAACCAGGTCAAATGTTTTTGCTGGACTATAACCATTTTCAAACAACGAATTCATACAATGGGGTTAAAGCTTAAAGCTTTACTTGTTCTTTGTTTAATATTACAAAAGATAACATAGATTTCCCAAAACATGATGCACATAAATCTTTAACAGTGCAATCCAAAACATAATCCAATGCATCCTTGGCACCTCGTGCCTATTGACCTCCTGAAAACATTGCTTAAACCACAACAAAATTGTTGGTGAATACATAGATTTATTATTTAAATTATTCAGGGACCGCAAGACTTTCCCGTGATGTTACAACATATGCCAAACAATCACAAAACCATATTATTGTTGCCTAAGCTCATGACACTGAAGCCAACCTGTATTATGCTATTTCTAGCATTAATTTGCCCGTACAGATTTGTAACCCCACAAACCCCCTACCCCGCAACTTCTAATCCGGACCATGTCAACTTTCGTCCCCGTATAGCTATCACCCATTACGGGGAGGTTAATCCCAATAGATCTATTTAATCATCGCGGCTCACATAATGCAAAAACAAACTAAATAAATGCATATTGACAGTTCATGATAATGGGCTCAGTGAGGGTTATCGCTACTTAGTCAAACACATAATCAATATACTTTAAACACGTTGCATCCATATATAAAACAGAATCCCCCACTCCCGCAGTGTTTCTACCCCAAATAATAGAAGTTAGTAAAACTGTAAAGTGTAGGAGCTATGAACAACACCTTAAGTATAGATAGTCCAAATAATCATAGAAAAAAACGTCACGCAAGACGATAGATGAACCTATTTAAATTAAGGTCGTATAAGTACTGTAGTACTTAATTTATTTAACATAGAATATAATTCTTAATAGTTTGTTACAAAGTCGTACTATCGATCGGGCTAATCATAATTAAAGGTAATGACAAGACGTACGAGGAGTTAGGCCACTTTAAATCGTAAATCCAACAACTCGATCGATAACGCCAACCGAAGTAGGGCCATTATTATGAAACTCCCTAGTTTTGATAGCACATTGATACTCCACTCATATTCAAATATACAATAATCAACAGCGACTAATCGTGTTAAGTACAATAATATTTATAAAGTGAAATACGTTTATAATATCTTTTCGTAAAAATGACCTAATTTTAGTCGTTTTAAAGCCCGTTGCTCGCCGGTTCTTACGTCTACGGGTCTTCGTATTAAGACGATGAATCAAGAATATTACATTTTCAAGTTTTTGATATTCTGTGATGAATAGTGTTTTTACTGTTCACAACAGCTATTTTACTCATTTTCAGGTTTTAATTAACGTAAAACCCGTTTTTGTCGTATCTTATTCGTTATTGCTCCGTTTTTAGTGATTCTTTTGAGCACGTTCTCGTAATTGAAAGTTTTATCATATTATGGATTTTTATAAAGTATATGTTTCTGTGGTGAATATTAAATTTTATAAAAATAGTTTTATAAAAGTATTAACTATCGTAAACTTGTAATGACTTAACATTCTACGTATATATAATCGTTTTTTTCGAGTTCTTTATGACCCATCGATCCTTGTGACATGTAGTATTTTATAAAATCATAAAACATATATGTATTTTTCGAATTACAAAACAGCCCCTAAGATATTATTTTCCAAAATGTGTTTAAAACTTGTTTTATGTATTAATTAGTTTAGTAGTTTATTATAGAAACCCTAATAACTATATGTAACATATGTGATACTTATATTAATGTCCATTTGTCCATATATTTTCCATTTGTCCATGATTAACAAGTTATTTATAAACATTTACTTGAAACATATTAAATAAGCTTTATAAACCCTAATTATACCTAAACATGTTTATACTTAAACCATATGTTAACATACTTTTACATTCATTTTTCCATGATATATATAACCATATGACATAAGAATAAGTGCATAAATTCATAAACATAAATGAAAACTCATTTTACATATTAAAAAGTCCTTAGTGGTGATTATAGCCATATTTAACATATAACACATAAAATCATAAGAAATAAAAGTATGAAGGAATTAGGAAGACCTTAGTGATAATGTATGAGATGAGAAATAAGTGCTAAACCCGTGTTTAGACTCAAAACCAAAGCTTACAAGCTTATAAACCCTAGATTAGGTTTGAAACCCTAATCTTCCCTTTTCTTCCTTAATCCTTGCAAATGATGAACCAATGCTTGAAAACACTTTAGTATGCCTTAGGATTGATGTGTAAAGGGTTGTATGGATTGTAGAAAAGTTTTGTATGGTTTGTTTATGAGGGCTTAAAATGCCGTGGGTTTTGGAGTGAACAAGAGAGAAAGGAAATGAATTTTGCTAAGTAAAAGAGTAAGTAAGTTTTACATATGAAGTGCATGTATTTATAGGAAGAGGAAACTAGATATTTTAGCCAAGTTTGACCAAGAATTCAAAAGGGGGGTTGACCGTGGGTTCAAGGGGAGGGTTTTAAGGGTTTAATGGTTTATGTCTTGGTCTCCTATCATGGGAATCATCCCATGATTTCAAGGAATGTGTTTCACTAGCACATTTTCTTATTAAGTTACTTGTGTATTTATAAAATAAATGTGTAAGTAAAGTTTTTATAATAAAAAGTAAAGTGTAGTTTTTATATAAAAGTATACTTTGTAATGTCTTGGTATTTTGTAAAGTATTTGTTATCTTGTGTATACTTATGAGACGTGTATATATATATATATATATATATATATACATATGCATAAAGTTTTATAAACTTTGATCATTGTATATAAACGTAGGTATTTGTTGAAGCGTACGTTAATTTTTAGGGTTCCGGGAAAACCTAATTGTCATTTATCGTGAAACGTAAACACTTTCACGTATCCGATAAAATAACTTGTGAAACGTTAATAATTATTCTCAAAATAATTGCTTAACCCTTGTTTGACGTAAACAATAAATTGCTTGATGCCCGTTTACGTTAACTGATCATTTTTAGCTTACGCGATTTAACTTAACGATTTCCATTAAAAACAAACGCGTACAATACTAAAAATAAATAGTGACTTTATTAACGTCGTACATTGTCCTAAAACACGGGGTGTTATAGAGGACTCTTGAGCAGTGTAATCTTCCAAACAGTATATGTCTTCTTTATTTTGTAATATATGACTTCCTAATCAACATCGATGACCAACATGAACTATCAGTAATTTCCGTAACTCAACTTCATTCAATATATTCATGTGACCACGCTGTTATTGGAACCTCGAGAAGTAGGGACATTCCTTGATTGTGTATTAGTACCTGCAACTACAGATGCAATAAAAAGATAGGTCAATCATAGCGAACTTTTATATCTAATACCTACTGAAGTTTTTGTTACCATTAATATCTATATCGAGAACAATGGCGTGGATTCGAATATCTTTTATATCTAATACCTACTAAAGTTTCAAGAGACCCATCGCAACGTGTTTGTTGGTATGTTATCAAAAACAGTGGTGTGGATTCGAATATCTAATAAAAGCACATCATTTGGTCGCAATTAACTATGGAGCACTATTTTTGCTGCATCAAAATTGAATATTACACTACTTACCACTCCAATCTGCCACTCTCGGTTGCTAAAATCTCTGAACGATGTTGCATCCGGTTCCTGCAATAACATAGCAGAGTAAATTATTGCGATATGAAAGTATTACTAATAATACTGATATGATTATGAGCTTACAATGCTGTAAATAGGAGAAAAAATTCTTTTTTTTTTACTTATGTGTTGGCATAACAGAGAATCGTTGGAAAAATCTATTTTTGGGGACTAATATCACTATTTTTACAATTCACCATGACCTACGCATCTGCAGGATAACCTACTCTAGAGGAGCATAAACACTCCCGAAATTTAAGCAGCATATAAGGATTCAGTTAATTCCATTGCTTTTGACATTTACCTGTATAATATATTTCTACGTAATATAATTATAGCACATATGTCCTATACATTAATTGATGACCTTGGAACCAATGCAACGAAATGATCTTGTAAATTTATGGATGACCTTGGAGCCAACAAAGCTTGAAAATACTCAACATATTCACAGAACATATAAGTTGCAATATGTAGCTTCTGTTGAAAAGTCCTCGTCTACTATACTAACGGAGATTGTATGACATATGCCTATACATATTTCAAAAAACTTAACTCACGTTTCGAGATCCGTTCATGTAATACCTCCATAATTTTTATACCTATGGTGGCCTTTGACCACCAGGAAATCACCTAGTATAGAAGTGGA
>BQNB010017379.1:0-70029 GCA_026074375.1 Tanacetum coccineum | reverse complement strand
GATTCCTTTATCCACGGCAGTACTTCGATTTTTGACTGGCAGTACCTTGACTTTCTACTTAGCAGTACTTTGACCTTTTGCTTAGCAGTACTTTGACCGATTGACTTGTTTTTCCCAACATTTAGAGATCCAGGACAACCATATGTGAAATGTCCCCTCTAAAATAGTGCTTAAGTCTATGATCGTTCACCTTAAAGTTGGGACCATCGGTTTGAGATAACTCGATGGTTCCATAAGGAAAAACTTGGGCAACGGTGAACGGTCCGGTCCAGCGGGATTTTAATTTGCCCGACAAAATCTTTAATTGAGAATTAAAAAGAAGAACACGATCACCAACGTCAAATTCATAGTTTTTAATCTTAGCATCCTGAATCTTCTTTGTCTTCTCTTTGTAGATGAAAGAGTTCTCATAGGCCTGATCTCGAAGTTTGTTTAATTCATTAAGTTGAACTTTACGGTGATCACCCGCGGTTTTTAGGTCAAAGTTAGTCCATTTCAAGGCCCAGTAGGCTTTATGCTTAAGCTCTATGGGGAGATGACAAGCTTTTCCGTATACCAGCTTATAAGGAGTACACTCGATTGGTGTTTTGAAAGCGGTACGAAAAGCCCACAAGGCGTCATCAAGTTTATCGGCCTATCTCGCCCGATGCTCGCCTACCGTCCTTTCTAAAATCCTTTTTAAACCTCTATTGGAAACCTCCACCCGGCCACTGGTTTGTGGGTGATACGAGGTCGAAAGCCTGTGTGTAACGCCATATTTTTGAAGAACTTTAGAAAATTGGTCATTACAAAAATGCGTCCCTCGATCACTAATGATGGCCCGTGGGGTTCCAAATCTAGAAAATAATTGTTTTAAGAACTTAACCACTACTCAGGCGTCGTTGGTAGGGAGCGCTTTCGCTTCAACCCATTTCGAAACATAGTCGACAGCCACGAGAATATATCGGTTCCCTCTTGAAGACGGGAACGGCCCCATGAAATCGATGCCCCAGACGTCAAAAAACTCACAAACCTGAATAGGATTCTGGGACATTTCATCCCGTTGTGAGATCTTTTCTTGACGTTGACACGAGTCATAATACGTGACAAGGTCCTGGGCATCGCGATAAATGGTGGGCCAGAAAAAACCAGAGTCAAAAACTTTTTTCGCGGTGTAGTTCGGCCCATGGTGTCCCCCGGTGGGTCCATTATGGCAAGCTTGGAGAATGTCCATAGCTTCCTGCCCGTCCACACATCGTCGAATAATCTGATCAACACAAATCCGAAAGAGATAGGGGTCATCCCAGAAATAGTGTTGAATATCCTTAAAGAATTTCTTTTTCTACTGGGATGACATCCCTTTAACAAGCATATTCCCCACTAAGTAGTTTGCTATGTCGGCAAACCACGGGGGTTTATTTTCGGGATTAAGAGATATCATACTAAGTGATTCGTGAGGAAAATTGTCATTTATTTCCATTCCAACACGATCTCCTTGATACGGGTTTTCTAATCTGCTTAAATGATCGACCGCGAGATTCTCTGCTCCCTTTTTATCACGAATTTCAATAGTAAATTTCTGGAGCAGGAGAATCCACCGGATCAACCTCGGCTTAGCATCTTGCTTATTAAAAAGGTATTTTAATGCCGAATGATCCATATATACTATGGTATTGGATAAGACTAAGTAAGACCGAAACTTCTCGAATGCATACACCACAACTAAAAGCTCTTTTTCAGTAACAGTGTAATTAGTTTGAGCATCCGAGAGGGTCTTACTAGCATAGTGTATAGGCCTAAAATATTTGTCTTTCCTTTGTCCTAAAACTGCTCCAACAGCATAATCACTAGCATCACACCTAAGCTCAAACGGCAAGTCCTAGTCCAGGGACACAAGGATAGGAGCTTCGGTTAACCTCTTTTTAAGAATCTTAAAAGAAGCAAGACACTCGTTCGAAAAGACAAAGGAGTGTCTTTTTCCAAGAGGTGAGTCATTGGCCGAGCTATTTTGGAAAAATCTTGTATAAATCGCCTATAGAAACCGACATGACCCAAGAAGCTCCTAACCCCTTTAACCGTGGTCGGAGGTGGTAATTTCGCAATCACATCTACTTTAGCTCTATCAACTTCAAGTCCATTTTTAGAGATTTTATGGCCGAGGACAATGCCCTCTATAACCATGAAGTGGCACTTCTCCCAATTTAGAAATAAGTTGGTGTCTTTGCACCGTTGTAGCATAGTATCTAAATGGGAGAGGCACGATGAAAATGAATCTTCGAAGACCGAAAAGTCGTCCATGAAAACTTCCATAGTTTTTTCAATCATATCGTGTAAAATCGCCATCATACACCTTTGGAATGTCCCAGGAGCATTGCAAAGGCCAAAAGGCATTCGTCTATAAGCAAATGTTCCATAAGGACAGGTGAAAGTGGTCTTTTCCTGGTTTTGGGGATCAATTAGGATTTAAAAATAGCCAGAAAATCCGTCTAAGAAATAATAAAATTCGTTTCCTGCTAGTCGCTCTAACATCTGATCCATAAAAGGGAGAGGAAAGTGGTCTTTACGGGTGGCGTCGTTCAACTTTCGGTAGTCAATACAAACGCGCCAACTCGTGACCAATCGTGTAGAAATAAGCTCATTGTTTTTATTGGTAATACCCGTCATACCCCCCTTTTTGGGTACGACGTGAATCGGGCTCACCCAAGGACTGTCAGAAATGGGATAAATCAATCCAGCATCGAGAAGTTTAATGACTTCAGCTTTGATTACTTCATGGATTTTAAGATTAACCCTTCTCTGGTGCTGAACAACCGGTTTAAAATCATCTTCCATTAATATCTTATGAGTGCAAAGATTTGGATTAATGCCTCGAATATCAGATATTTTCCAAGCTATCGCCCGTTTGTGTGATTTTAAAACCTTTAGAAGCTGCTCTTTTTCCTCCCTCTTCAAGGCTTTAGCGATTATGACGGGTAACTTAGAAGTTCCCTCCAAAAATGCATACTCGAGGTGGGAAGGCAAGTCCTTGAGATCAAGATCCGGAGGATCATCAATGGAAGATTTAATCTTTTTGGCATCATTAATTAAACATACGGGGTAAGGAATAAGAGGGAGATCGGGTGTTGGAACATCATTAAGTAATCTTTCTAGAAAAAAAATATCTCCCTCCGAGTCGTAGGTGCCATCATCAATTTATTTTTAAAAACCCCCCCCGATGGTATCGAATCATCAGAGAAGAATGCGTCGGTCTCTTCAAAAGAAAGATACTATTACTCCTTTTGTCCCCCGTGAGTTCGAGAAGTGGAGAGAGACTCGCGACCATAGGGTCGGAGTAAGATTGGGACTGCCTGTCGTATTAATTGACTTTTGAAAATTAAGCTCCTCATGAATAGGATCTTCGCATGTAGTATCGAGAATGTCAACCTTATGGATTGAATTATCACTATGCTTTTGAGGATGTTTTGAGGCACTTTCATCGTTAAAGACCAATTCCTCATTACCGACTCGCAAGGTTAACTTTTCGTCGTGTACGTCAACTAAAGCATGGGTCGTCCTTAGAAAAAGGTCTTCCCAATATAAGAGGAACCTGAGGATCAACCTCGTAGTCAACCACCACAAAGTCGGCTGGGAATGTAAATTTGCCTACTTGAACGGAAACATCCTCGGCTATACCGGCTGGAATAGCAACAGTCCGGGTAGCTAATTCGAGGGTCATTCGAGTAGTAGAAAGTTTCAGAAGGGATAGTGTTTTCCACACAAAAAGTGGCATCAAGTTAATGCTAGCTCCTAGATCGGCTAGGGCCATGCATGACTCGAGCCCGTGGAATTCACATGGAATGAGAAACCTGCCCGTGTCTCCGAGTTTTTCGGGTAACTTTTTTAGGATCACAACCGAGCAGTTCTCATTCACGGGTGTATTTGCTATCTCAGTAATTTTCTCCTTATTTGTAAGGAGATCCTTAATAATTTTTGAAAATTTAGGCATGTAAGCAAGAGCCTCGGAAAAGCTGATATTGAAGTGGATTTTCTTAAACATTTGTAAAAAACTATGAATTTGAATATCATCTTTTCCTTGCAATTTTTCCTTATTCAACCTCGATGGATATGGAATTAGAGGTTGATGCGGATTAGGCTCGAGAATCTTAGGAGATGAAATAGGAGTAGAAGAAGTAGAAGCGGGAGACGGCTGGACAACCGGAGGTGGGACATTATTGGCACTCCCGGTGAGTACCTGGTCCGTTATCGTCTTCGGTTCTCGGTCCGCCTCCTTAGAAGGAGGAGGAGGAGGAACCGAGGGTCCTGCTAAAGTAGCACAACATCGAGTGGTGATAGCTTTAAGATCTTCCCGTGGGTTGGGAATGGTGTTGCTTGGCAATGAACCCGAGCCCGAAGAAGAAGCGGTATTCATTTTCATAAATTGACCAAACATACTCTTAAGCTCAATGTTTGAATTTGTCAATGAGGTCATTTGAGTTTGTATGTTTTTCATTACAGCATCATTCGCCTTCATGTAAGCTTGAAAATCACTTTGTGCCACAACTTGTGGTTGATGAGTCGGGGTTTGATAAGTTGGAGCCTGATTGAAATTATTCCCTCGTCCTTGATTTTGATTAAACACTTGGTTTTGATTATTTCCTTGATTTAAGTTGCTTCCTCGGTTTTGATAATTTCCTTGATTGTTTCCTTAGTTCTGGTTGTAACCTTGATTTTGATTAAAACGATTTTGATTATTTTGAACGGGAGGAAAACCAGGAGGACCCATTTGATTGCTAGCATGGAAGTGTGGGTCTCCTTAAGGACGATAACCTTGATTGTAATTGTTCATTGCGGCTGCTAAAACGTATCCTTGAATATTGTCATGATGGCCCGTAAAAGTGTTGCCATCGATGGTAGGACACTGTCGGTAAGAATGAGCATCGCCACAAGTAACACAAGATTCCTCGACAGCTTTTACGGAAGCTGAAGCTGGAGCTTGAATTTGTTTCATTATAGTGGCTACGGCATTAGTTACTTGAGTTACTGCATCGGTAAGTTTGGCGATCTCCGAAGAATTAACATTACTTGCTTTCACTTGAGAAAAAATTGGTTTGTTTCTTGAATTCCGAACTCTCGATTTATTTTCAATGATTTTCAAAGCATCTTGAGTACTTCTTTCCAAAAGATTGCCACCGGCGGTAGAATTTAATAAATCTTGATTGGAAGGGTTTAAACCATTATAGAAAGTATCGAGTTGATGTAATTCGGTAAAACCGTGATGAGGGCATGCTCGAAGGAGATCCTTGAATCGGTCCTATGCCTCACTAAAAGTTTCCTCAAACTTTTGATTAAAATTTGAAATTTCATTCTGGAGATTTGTTGTTTTCGAGGGAGGAAAGAAATGGTTAATAAATTTAGACACAAGATCGTCCCAAGTGAGAATAGAACGAGGAGGTTCTTTGTCGAGCCAAATCCGGGCTGGACCATCGATAGAAAATGGAAAAAGCAATAGCTTAATCGATGTCTCGGGTACATCTTTGTACCTCAACGTAGAAGTAATCTTATTAAAATATCGAATATGAGCATGAGGATCTTCAAAACCGTAGAATTGTTTCGAAGTTACAAGATTGATTAGACTATGCTTGAGCTCGAAATGCTCAGCGGGAATCGGTGGTACAACGATTGCCTCCGCATAACCCTCGGTGGGTGCACGGAGCAATTCCGCCATAGTACGTTGATCGGCCATCGTAACTACGGGAACTTCTTCAAGAGCGAACGGTTCGACTCTTTGTTTTGAACGTCGACGATTACGACGTTTCGGATTCGTAGAAGTAGGATTCGTAGAAGATTCACCAACGAATTTTGAAGAAGAACGGGTTTGCATACACTAAAAATAAAATAAAAGAAAGAAAAATATTTTTGTAACCGATAATCGAACAAGTGAGCGGTAGCTCTCTAGAAAAACGAACAAAGAAGCGGAGGTGCGGGTAAGCACGAAGCGTTTTAAAAACCTTCTCCTTTCGGGTTGATAATTGGATCAACCCTCCTTATACCTCTTTTATAGTTTGTATTCTAAAGGTGAGTCGATCTCACAAGTGACACAACGGTTATTTTTTTGATAATTTGATTTTTTTGGTATTTTTGATTACTTGAAATATATTCACAAAAATCGAGAAAATAAAATATTTTTGTATTTTTATATTTTTATAATAAGAAAATATTCACAAATGAAAAACGATAACTTCACGGGGAAGGGTCTTCAAATACTAATCTTCAAACGGAACACGAAATTCGTTACACACCTCCCCGGCAACGGCGCCAAAGATTGATTTGCCCCAAACCACACACACAAACAAGTATGTGTAATTAAGAGGCAAATACAATTAGAGTATAGTAGTATACGTATTCCAAAATATTGAAGAAGATTGCTTTTGACCAAAGCAATCCCTAAAACCTCCCGGGTCGTTTGTCCTCAGCGAAGTGTGAATAGAAAGTCGGTTTAGTTTGTGATTACGCAAGTGAATAATTCAAAGATTTGATTTCTTTTCCTATTTCTACACATAGAACCACATAAAGCATACAAAGAAGAATTAACGATTAAGCAAGTAAGAAATTTAACACAAAAACACTACAGGAATAATAAAAACGCGACGAATAAGCAAGTATAACAAAACTAAGCCCTACGAACGAAAATTTAATTCCTAAACCTTCTAAATAATAAAAGAAAATTTTTAGAAAAAGAAATTTATTTTTTTGATTTTTATTTATTTTTTTATGAATTTTTAAAGATTTTAAACTAATAAAATTCAAGAAAAATACTAAAGTTTAAATTAAAAATCTAAGAAAAATACCAAAAGTTGCCTAATAAGTAAAGAGCACAGGAAAATTGCTGGCAAAGAAAATGCTTAAACGAATAAGCCTGAAAAAGCCTAATAAGCACTCGAAGTGCTTATATGAAAAAGAGCCTAAAAAGGTGGTAAATAAATTGCTTGTGCACCTTAGGACGTAAAAGTCCCAAGGGCGCAGTTGGTGTTGGTGTGTGGTATAAAAGGGTTGAGTTGGGAAGAGGTCTTGGGTTCGAGCCTTGCTCACCCAAGACTTCCCCAATTCCCCTTTTTTTATTTTGCAAAACTTATTTATGAAACTTGTAAAACAACTTATCCTAATCAAATTTTACTAAAGAAACTTTTTATGATTCTTAAGCAATAAGCCAGAAATTAGGCTTAAAAGTCACAGTTTACACTTAGAAGGATTTTTAGCTTTTTGCACAAAACTTAAGAAACTAATAAGCTTGAATAAGCTTAATTACAATCAAATAAGCTAAAATCACTTTAAAACAAACCTAATAAGCACAACTGAACAACATTTAAGCAAAATCAATAAACAATAAGCTGAGAAAAGCTCATAAGCATTTTGACACAAAGCTGTTTACCAAACAGCCAAATAGGACTTTTTGAGCTTATTTTTAAGCAACTAAACAGATCCTTATGACAAAATCACTTATACCACTAGAAAGCTTGTCCTACACACTACTTAAAACATCAATCAAAAAGTATTTTGAAATTCAAACAAGCTAAGAAAATGCTAATTGAAAAAGCTACTATTGCAGTTTACTCTATTTTTGGTTTTTGCAATTTTTTATCAAAAGACAAAGGACTAATTTCAGACCTAAAAACAGATCACTAAATAAGCTTTCTAAGACAAAATAATCCCTAATCTATCTAGATTTGCCTATGAACTAAGTGTGCACTAAGTTTCAAAATCTAATTCCTACTTAAACTACTTTAAATATAAGATTGAAAATGGCAATTAAACAGACTTACTATTTGATGCACTTGACATAATTTTTAGCCAAAACTCAAATCCAAAAACACAGACCCTTAAGACTTGGTTTCAACATCTTTTAAACACTAAAACATGAGCAAATTGATGAACAAAAACAGCTAGAACAGATTTAAGCTAAAAGAACCTAAGAATTCTGAACTTATGACCACATATTTAAACAACTTATACACAAACTTGATTAAAACTTGATTTAACCTACAAAGACCTTAAATCCGAAGCTTATAAACCTCAGTATGAGGTTCAAATTCAATTTAAAGAACCAAATGGCTCTTGACAGTACTAACTCAAGTTAGTACTACCTTGAGCCAAACACCCCTTTAAATCTCTTAAACTCATTTTTAGCTTATAAGATAGAGAAATAACACTCAAACTTCAAATACCAGATGCTTATTAGCTTATAACAAACCTAATGAACAACTTTTCACAATTAAATAAACAGAAACAATAAGCTACTAACTAATGCTAATATTTTTTGAATTTTCAACTGTTTTTTATCACAGACTTATAAAATGAGATTTAAACAAACAACTGAGTATTTTAATCAACAAACAACTATATTAAGCAATATTAAGCTATTCTAAACAATATTAAGCAGATACTAAGCAATAATAAGCTAAATTGCAAAATTAAGCTTCAAAAGGTAAAAAGTGAACTTACAAAAGCCTTTGCACAAACAAGGCTTATAGCTGCTCTTAGAGTTTATCTTATAGAGCTCTAGCTTATCAAAGATAAGCTAGTAAGGTCATGGAAGCCCTTACAAATATGTCTTCCCTTCCAATATAAGCTGAGGTATATTTAGGGAGGAATTTGAGTATTATCAAGCTCAGTTAAGCTTTAAGTTGCTTATTAGTGATTAGGAAAGCTAATTGAGCTTATAAGAGTATTAAAGAGCTTATTAATCCATAAGAGCATTTAAGGTAAAAACATGATTAAACTTAAACAATAATAAAACTGAACTTTTATTGATTATTTAAACCGAGTACAAGCTTTTGAAAGGGAAAATTACAATAATTGAAAAACTATAAGCTAAAAACGTTACAATAAGCTAGAATGAGTAACTACCCTAGATGCCTCGTGTGTGTGTGAGAGCACTTCCTTTTATAGCTGAGAGGTGAAGGTTCTAGGCCTCTGGACGCTCCTCACTTCTTTAATCTTAGCCATCCACTCATAACCGCTCTCATCTTGGCTGTTGAATGCCCTCCACACATGATTAGCCAATGATTGGCCTTGGGATTGCCAGCGTGGCTCCCAAAGGCGTCATTGCGTGCGTCATTAACTTTCTAGAAGGGTTAACTTTTATTTAAAGAGGGTAATTGGGTGCAGGGTAAAGTTGGGGAAGGAGGGTGAATAGTAAAACTGTTCCCGCCTTTTTTCTTTTCTATTTTGTTGTTTGACTGAGTAAAAAGGGAGGTTTGACTTGGGTCTTTGTTTTATATCAAAGGGTTTGGGCCGGGGTAAAGGATTTGGACTTGTAAAGGGTTGGGTTAATATCAAAGGGGTTTTGGGTTATTGGATATATTAGGGATTTTAGGCTTTTAATATTTAGGGTTTGGGTTGACCCGGCCCAATAAAATGGGCCCGGGTTGGTCCATGGAAGTTAGGTTCGCCTTCGGCCTCGCTTTTTCGTCCTCTTTTCATTCCCGTGTTCGGATTTGTCTATTTTTGTCCTTAATTTGTCCATTTATTAATATCCGGTACCTGCACATACACAAACACAAAAACAAGCTATACATTGTATTTTTCACACGTTTTTGGTTATTTGGGCTCGTTTTATAAGGTAAAAGGTATGTGTAAAATAGCACATACCATGCATATCTTGAACAACATGAGCTCCATGCAAATGAAGTCTGTCTCATGCATGAACGCAGTCAAGATCCACTTGCATTAGTTGCAAATCATCAAATGACACCATCACACTTTAACAATTATCAATCTTTATACCAGTGGCGGAGCTAGGTCCAAATTTCTAGGAGGGTCGAAGGGTAATTCCTGAAACTTAGGAGTGCCAAATTATAAATTATTTAGAAAGTATAAGGTTTTTAACATAAATTATGCATAAATTTAAGGGTATATAATGCAAATATGGAAAACCTTAGGGGGGCAATGGCCCTTCTTGGTCTCTATGTGGCTCCGCCTTTGCTTTATACAACAATCCTCAATTTCAACAACAACAACAGTTTTCACCATCTCAGTCTCCTCAATATGAATCAACTCATCCTACATAACATTACTCAACTACTTATCCATCCACACCACATGCAATCACTTATCCATCAGCACCGTATCCAAATGCTTACTCATTAACTGTTCATCAAGAGGCTTGTCCACAACCACAATCTGTTCCTCAAATTGAATATAATGTCTCCACAGTTAATCAATAGATACACCTTACTGAATTTCCTCAAATATACTTCGGTCTAGCAGTTCCTACGTTTAAGCAAGGAGATGACCCTATTGATGCCATTAACAAAATGATGTCATTTATGTCTACTGTCGTCATATCTCATTTCCCATCTACCAATAATCAGCTAAGAAACTCATCCAACGCAAGACAACAAGCAACTATTCATGATGGAAGAGTGACTGTTCAACCACTATAGGGGAGACAAAATTCTTATGCTGCTGGTACTTCAGGAACAAGAGCTAATACTTCAGGAACAGGAGGGAATTATTTGGGTCAACAAAGGGTTTTAAAGTGTTTTAACTGCCAAGGGGAAGGTCATATGGCAAGACAATGTCCAAATCCAAAGAGGAAAAAGGATGCTACATGGTTCAAGGAAAAAGTTCTATTGGTTGAAGCTCAAGGAAATGGTAAAGTTCTTAATGAGGAAGAATTCAATTCTTGGTAGATCCTGGTATTGCAGAAGGTCTACTTATACAGTCGGTCATCACACACAATGAAGCTTCTCAAGCAGATAATTTGGATGCATATGATTCTGACCGTGACGAGATCTCTACAGCCAAAGCAGTTCTTATGGCCAATTTGTCTAGTTACGGACCAGATGTTCTCTCCGAGGTACCAATCTTTGTCAACACTAATAATGATATGCTAAATTAAAGTGTGCAAGAGATGCCGTATTCCGAACCTTCTCATTTTGTGGAACATCTAGAGAATAAGATAAATAGTGATAGTAATATCATTTCGTACTCTCAGTATCTAATTGAATCACAAAATGCAGCTGTTCAAGATACAAATTCTTCTGCACAACAAGATGCCTTAATATTATCTATGTTTGAACAACCGTCAAATCAAGTAACTAACTATAACAAGGTCAATAATGACAATTTAATTGCCAGTGAAACCTTATATGCTGAGCTTAAAAGATACAAACAATGGGTAAAATTGCTAGAAGAAAGACAAAATGTGGATTTAGGTACTTGAGAAAAGCTTATTATAGATGATATAATTCAGAAGAAAAATGCACAGTTTGCGGATTTTGAAAAAGAAATTAACAATCTTAAACAAACTCTTTCTGAACAATCAAAGGAAAAGGAATTGTCAACAAAAACATTTAATGTTTTCAAAAATGAATCCAAGGAAAAAGAAGCTAAGAATATTGATACAGAAATTGCTTTGGAAAAGAAAGTTAAAGAACTGGACAACATTATTTATAAAATGGGTCAATCCGCGTAAACTGTGCATATTCTTGCGAAACCACAAGTTTTCTATGATAACAATCTGAAACAAGCTCTTGGTTTTTAAAATCTTTTCTATCTTAAGAAAACTCAGCAGATTAGGCCAATGTTGTATGACGGTAATGTTATTGCTAAGGAAACCAATGTGATTTCAATTACTGATTCTGAAGAGACTTTGATGCTTGAAGAAGAGAGTCGATCCAAAATATTTTAAAACAAAGTGTTCCAATGGTCTTAGAAAAGAAAGTTAACATTAAACCAATTGATTATGCTGAGTTAAATCGATTATCTAGATTTTGGTAAACGTTTGTCCCACAATGTGAACTGTTGATGAACAAGATTTTACACCCTGTTATTGGACCATCTGCTTCTCTTGCCTAGTCAAATTGAGGCTCCTCGAGAACTTTCTAAGGTAAAGCATGATTAATACAATCGCTTTTAAAAGATTAAATACCATCTTTGCTAATTTGACAATGCGGTGAAAAAACAGATCACGCCCAATGCTTTAACAGAAAGGGAATGGGGGTTTGAACACACTAAAGCTATTTTTCAAAATGAAATAATTCCATTTTTAAAGAGTTTGCAAGACATATTTAATGTTTTTGATAAAGATCTTTCAAACGAGGTAACAGAAGTACAAAACATATTTTAACTAGATGGATGCTGCTGTTCAACAGTATAATGTAGACTTACAGTGTTTTGAAATTCAAAAGAAATATTTTTGATTGAAAATGATCGATCTTGGATAAATCATTTCTTCAATTATTATGATTTATTGTTGATGAATTCTTCTGAGGATCTGAATACTTCTGGGATTGTGAATTTTCTTTTGTGGGCTTATGATTGAATTTGTAAAAGTATGGGAAATGTGCAAACAAGTGTCTATACTTGAAGTGAGCTTATCAACAACTACATGGTTGAAAACAGATGTGTATAATAGGGACTTTCAAAAAGATTTTCTGAACTTGAACAACACTGCATTATCTCTTGAAATTGCAATGCAAATCAATAAAGAAATTTTTAAAAAGAATAACACATCTGTCAACCAAACTGAACCTTCATTTAATCAATTGTTTGAATTGAACAATTTGAAAGCTGTGCTTCAAGAAAAAGACACGACAATCAAGAAGTTGAAAGCACAAATTAAGCGTGTCAATGAAACTTCTACCAGTGAAAGTGTGAAAAAGGACTTAGATGAAATTAAGACTATCAACATTGAACTGGGACATAGAGTGACAAAACTAATTACAGTGATATGTGCATTTCGAAAAAACAAACTTTTAAACAACTTTATGAATTCAATTAAAACCATCTCTGGTTTGTTCGTGCTAAAGAACCACTAACTCTTTGGTTAATCATTTAATCGATAAGTCTATTGAAGTTACTGATTTAAATGCTCAACTTCAAGAAAAAGTGTTTTTCATAACATCATTAAAAATGATCGTAGGAAATTAAAAGGAAAGGAAATTGCTGTCAAATGCTGCCACTATTGCTCCAGGAATGTATAAGCTTGACCTAGTAATTTTAGCTCCTAAGGTTAAGAATAATAGGGAAGCTCATGAATACTACCTTAAGCATACTATGGAACAAGCTGCTATTCTTAGGGAGGTAGTTGAACAAGCTAAATCACGAAACCCTTTAGATAGTGCATCCTACTCAGCCTGTATGTATGTTAAGCTAATTCAAGAGTTGCTAGGTTATGTTAGAGATACTTGCCCTGATATTCACAAACCTAGTGAGAAATTAGTTGCGGTCACGCCTATCAATAAGAAGAAAACAGTTCGATTTGCTGACACTGCCGCATCATCAAGCAACATGCCCAAAGTAACTAACAGACCTTTATTGTCTTCTACAGGAGTAAAACCTTCTACTAGTGCTAGCGGATCAAAGCCTTCAGGCAATACAAAGAATGATAGGATTTCGCGAACACCAAGTAGTAATGAGAAGAATAAAGTAGAAGTCCAATCTAGGAAAGTTAAATCTAAGTTGAATAAACAGAACTCTGATTCTAAAAATGTCTGTAATGAACATGTTAAGCATCCTGTTAAAGGTGCTCAGGCTCTTTGTTCTGTATGCAATGAATGTTTGTTTGATGCTAATCATGCTATGTGTTTAATTGATCATGTGAATAGTATGAATGTGCGTGATAAATCTGCCTCTAAGAAAAATAAAAAGAGAAAAGAATGGAAACCTACTAGAAAAGTGTTTAACTCTGTTGGATATAAATGGAAACCCACCGGAAGGACTTTCACCTTAGTTGGAAACGCGTGCCCTTTAACTAGGATTACCGCCACTAATAAAGTGCCTCTTAGGGTTCCCATTCCTCTTGAAGTAGTTGCACCTGAACATGTAGTAACTAGAGTATATATAAGGAGACCTAAAGTACCTAAATCTGTTCCTAATAGCAAAACTAAGGTTGCAAAATCTATAACTGCTAACAGAATGGAACCTGGTACATTTTAGGGATCCGATACTTCAGTTGTTCCCTCCTCTTCTTCTCTTATCGATTGCAGGTTGTCCAAATTGTTCTGTGGTATTTGGACTCCAGCTGCTCCAAGCACATGACCGGAGATCGCTCTCAGCTCACCAATTTCGTTCATAAGTTTCTCGGTACTATCAAATTCGGTAACGACCAAGTTGCGAAGATTATGGGATATGGTGATTATCAGATAGGGAATGTCACAATTTTAAGGGTTTATTATGTGGAAGGACTAGGACACAATCTATTCTCAATTGGTCAATTATGTGACTCAGATCTTGAAGTAGCGTTCCGAAAACACACATGCTTTGTTTGTAATCTGGAAAGTGTTAATTTACTCTCAGGATCTCGAGGAACTAACCTGTACTCTCTGTTCATTGGGGATATGATGGCGTCTTCTCTTATATGTCTATTGTTAAAATCCACAAAGACTAAGTCATGGTTATGGCATCGTCATCTGTATCATTTGAATTTTGATGCTATTAATCACTTGGCCAGACACGGTCTAGTACGTGGTCTTCTCAGACTCAAATTTGAAAAGGACCATTTGTGTTCTGCATGTGCCATGGGAAAAAGAAAGAAACAATCACATAAACCTAAATCTGAAGACATCAATCAAGTAAAACTATATCTTCTACACATAGATCTTTGTGGGCCTATGTGTGTTGCAAGTGTAAATGGGAAAAAGTACATCATCGTCATTGTGGATGATTACTCTTGATTCATATGGGTGAAATTTTTAGCATCAAAGGATGAAGCTCCTGATTTTATAATCAAGTTTCTAAAAATGATACAAGTTAGACTGAATGCAGCTGTAAGGAACATTCGTACAGATAATGGAACTGAGTTCATTAATCAAACTCTGCGAGACTACTATGAACAGGTTGGCATCTCTTACGAAACCTCGATTGCGCAAACTCTACAACAAAATGGTGTTGTTGAAAGGCGAAATTGTACTCTTGTTGAAGCTGCTCGAACAATGTTAATCTATGTAAAAGCTCCTTATTTTAATGGGCCGAAGCAGTTGCTATCGCATGTTACACCTAAAACTGATCCATTATACGATGACGCCATGGAAAAACTCCTTATGAGCTCTTACATGAAATAAAACAGATTTATCCTACCTTCACATTTTTGGTGCACTTTGTTACCCAAACAATGATAATGAGAATTTAGGTAAATTTCAAGCTAAAGCTGATATAGGTATTTTCATTGGATTTGCTCCAAAGAAGAAAGCTTAACGTATTTACAACCGACGTACCCGAAAAATCATTGAAACCATCCATGTTGACTTTGATGAGCTGACGGCTATAGCTTCTGAACAAAACAGTTTAGAACCCGCACTTTATGAAATGACTCTTGCAACACTTAGTTTAGGACTCATTCCAAACCCTCCTCCTTCAGCACCATTAATACCACCATCGAGGTATGAATGGGATCTTGTATTTCAACCAGTGTTTGATGAGCTCTTCTCTCCTCTAGCTAGTGTTACCTCTCCAGTTCTTATAGAAGAAGCTACAGCTCCTGTTAAGTCAACCGGTTTACCTTCCTCAACAATTGTTGATCAAGATGCACCCTCACCAAGTACCTCACAAACCACTCCACAATCACAATCCCAAACAATTCCTCTCTATGCTGAAGAAGAGTCACACGATCTTGAGGTCGCATATATGAGTAACAATCCTTATTTTGGCATTCCAATTCCAGAAACCATTTCTGAAGAATCCTCATCATTGAATGTTAACTCTATTACTGTGCACTCAGACACTCCAATCTCAGAACACCTTAGTAAATGGATAAAAGATCATCCGTTACAAAACATAATTGGTGACCCTTCCAGACCCGTTTCCACAAGACTCAAATTATACGAAAAAGCCCTGTTCTGCTACTATGATGCCTTCCTAACTTCAGTTGAACCTAATACATATAAAGATGCACTGACTCAGTCATGCTGTGTTAGTCCTATAATCCTTTCACAACTAATAAGCAAACCCAAATAAGCTCTTAATTGAGCCGGCAATGAAAGAAAGAAAAGAAGGAAAATAAAAGAACTTGTAATGTTAGATTAGAGAGAGAAAGTGGTGAGTTAGAATGTGAACAAATGCAACCAACACCCTCTCCATGTGTGGAGAGGGTTTCTTTTATACCCTTGAGCCATAAGTGGCATGTGGGCTTTTCTACTTGGGCCGGGCTTGGCTAAACTTAGGCTTTGAGCCCGAAACACGAACAATATTAGATTACAATCCAAGCCCGTTGAACCCGACTAGCCTATTACAATACAAGACCTAGTTTAACTTTATAAGACCGATAACATTCTTGTTTGACTTTATAAATTAGAGGCTAACAATCTCCCCCAATGTTGAGGTCTCTTTCTTCAAAGTCCTCCGTACCACCGATAACATTCTTATAGGAGTTTGCTTTGCTTTATCATTGTCTCCCTTGACGTTGAAAATATGACATTTGACGTTTATGCTTTACCTTGTTTTGGTCTTGTCTTGTTTGTAATGGCTTTGTTCATTCATGCTTTGTGATCTTGATCTTGAGCCTTTATCTTTTTGACTTTGAGTTCTTGAGATCGTTATCTTGCATCATCTCCTTGACTTGAATCATCTTGATTTGACTTCCTTGATCATCTTGTGCTCTTGACCAACATGCTCATACTTGTTACATTCTTGTTTGACATATATGATTATAAGTCTAACAATCTTCCCAAAATACGATTCTTTAATTGACTTTGAGGCTCTTTGATGATGGGGAAGTTTAGAATCAAATATCTTGATGTTGAACGATTGACTTTGAAAGCTTGAGTATGAGCATGTGGTTTATGAATCCAACTTCGCTGGAATGAGGCTGCAACACCGTCGTCTAAACCTGAAATAAGACAGTTAGCAATAAAAGATGAATATGGCTTTGTCATTCATCTTGAGTTCGGTTGCATTAACCTCCGGTTTCCCGTTTTATAGTATAAATACTATACATGTGATCAGGTAGATTCAAAGAATCTCCTTGAGAGGGTTTCCAGCTCAAAGCGTAGGATCTTCTAACATAAATGTATTAGATCCACCATGCTTGCTAGTTCTCATTACCGGAACGTCTCAAAGCAGACAACACGGTAAGAGTGAATCAGATAGTTACTATCTTTCTGATTTAGTCGTCAATTCATTGACTGGACCAAAATTGATATTCAGTTATCACAAGCTTAATTCATATAGAATCTTGCAAGTCACCTACCAAGAGCTTGTTTGATGTTGGCTCAAGCAGGATTTCCATCTTCACTGTGAATACTTAAGTATCACTCGAATGTTCTGACAAGATCTCAAGGATAATGCGTAGGACTCTTTGTTACAACTTGTGAACTTTATGGTGTTCAGCAAGAGTATTTGGACATTGTGTCCTAATGAGATTTATAATTTGATCTCTTCTTGGCACTAGACTTGATTTGTGCCCTTTTGGTTTTAGTAATTAGAGGCTGGAGCAGACTGCCACCTATTCAATATTAACAATCTCGGAGTGAGATGTCAATAGATAACGTGTGTATCTCCGTGACAATTGAGACAAGTTTCTTTTGAGAGAAACTCGAATGGCTAGGAAGGGTTGTGCATTGCATCACTGGGTCCATGATGTCGTCTTCAATATCAACAATCATCTTTGTGATTTTGATAGATTATGTATTGACCCGGTTTCTGCCTAAGGTGTAAGAAGGGCTTCTTTCTTTTCACCCTTTATCCATACATTTCTTTTTCATTCTTCAACCCCTTCAATGCTAACCAAGACGTTGATTCGTAAGATCTAACACACGTAAAAATATAATATATAATACTATGGAAAATTTACCAATTTACCTTTGAGGACAAAGGTAAAAAAGAAATTCTTCAAAATATATATAATATAATACATATATTAACCGGTAAGTGATTACCAGGTCGTATCCCAAAGAAATGTGAATTGATACCCTCGATTCAGTTTGGACAATGTTATGAATGATTTTTAACTTTTTGGTTGATTTTCTATGACTAAAAACAATTAAAACAATTAAATGCAAGTAAAATAACTAAACACGCAGACGAAAAACAGAAATGACAAAATAAACCCTAATTAGCACCTTTTCTTAGAATTTGAATTGATAATGTAATTCTATGAGTAAAAATAAAAGGGATTTGTAAAATTGAACTTAACGATGAAATTGAAAGAAATCACAAAACGAATAACGAATTGAAAACCCGAGCCCTAAAAGCTAAAATGCTCAAAAATAAACCTACGAGAGTCAAACAAATTTTCCTACGTTCTTAATGATAAAAGAAAATTTTCTAAATAAGATTTATATATATATATAAATATATATTTTTGATTATTTTTATATTTTTTATGATTTTTTAAAGTTTTTAATGAAAATAAATGTTTAAAAATACTAAAAGAACTCTAAAAATTCTAGAAAAATGACAGAAAATAGCTTACACTACTTAAAACCTAGGAAAAATAAACTTATTATCATAGCTCATCAAATAAGCCCCTAAATAAGCCCTAAATGCTACGGCTTTTTAATGGGCTTAATGGCCCAAGGTGTGCTTATCTATTTGATTTGGTAGACTAGGACAAGTGACAAGTACCAAGGGCAGCGGTAAGAGTATATGTGTGTGTGGCCAAGGTCGTGGGTTCGAGTCCCAGCCTTGGTTTTTACACCTTTTTTTTATTTTTGAAAACTAAAAGCACAAAGTTGTAAAGGAAGCTATTCTAAGCAACTTTAATAAAGCTACCATAAGCTCAATCTCAAAATTAAGCTCTCAACAAGCTTTTGAAGAATCTGTTTACAGAAACATGGCTTTTAAATAAGCTAAGTTTCATTCAATTAAGCACAAAAACCTTAATTAAGCACCAAATTGCAAACAAAAAGCTTTTCTAGAAAGCTTGCAATACCTAGAAGCTAATTGTTAAAAGCTAATTAAACTAACAACACTATAAACTAACTTTATCTAGTGATCTAAATGCAAACTCAGAGATTATATCTAAAAGCTCAAAAACAACCTAAGCTAAAATGTTCAATTAACTATAATGTGACCTGAGCTTTTGACAACTTATCCGACCACTTATAAACTACAAGTTTCAACTATAAAACTAAATCCTATAAGCTAAAAATCAACTTTTAAAAGCTAAGTTCTAGTTATTAATGTTTTTGGTTTTTTTTTGAAAGTTTTTATGAACTTTGAAAACAAATGTAACCTAGTAAATAAGCTAGAAATCTAAAAACAAGCCTTAAACTACTTTAAATAATATGTAATCTATAAGACTACTTAATTTTAACAAGTAAAAACCACTTAAGCTAGCTTAAATTTGGATTAAAAACCACTGCAGTTTAAGACTGCAGTGGTACCAACTGATGCAATTGACCAAATGGTGAAACCAATATTGCAGGTGACCAAATTGGTCAAACCTGCAATGGATACTCCAATTGAGGATGTTTAAACACTTAACCAACAAAATCCAAGCTTAGAAAAGCTTGGATCAAAAACTCTTAGTAGCTTTAAAGGTTCTAACTCCCCTGGTGCAGGAACAATTAAATGAGCTTAAACTTTTTACTTTTAAAAAAAAATCTAACTTAAGAAAACAACTAAACTATTCATTTTAAATTAAATCAAAACTAGATCAAAAGCTTTTATCAAATCCCTTTGACTCTTTGAGGTCAAACTGTTCTAATCTAAACACCTCTTTAACATTTGACAGATTCATTTTAACAAGCTAATATGAAATTAAGTGATTAGATCTTATTAACCAGATAATGATTAACTCTTAATAATCTTAATAAGCAAATCCTAAACAGACAATAGGCTAGAAACTATAAGCTAACACTAAACTACTTGTTTTTGAACTTTTGAGATATTTTAGACATAAAATGAAGAAATATAAGTTCTATACTACTGAAGCTATAAAATGATAATGAAACATATTTGATAAGCACACTTAAGCAGAATTAATCACAATTAAGCTAATGAATAAGCAAATTAAGCAAATCTAGACTAGGAAATTAAAACAGTGAAGTTTAGAGAAGACTTACAGGGAGCTTTAGCTAAACAAAAGCTTAAATGCTCATAGAGCTTGTCTACTAGCTCTGGCTTATCAATGATAAGCCAGTAAAAGTCCATGGAAGCTCATCCTTTGCTAACTTCCCTTCCATAAGCTCAAAATTCAAATAGATAAGGTATTAATATGATTTTAAATGTTTAAGTAGAATTAATGCCTAATTGAGCTCTATCACAAGCTTATAGACTTGTGAGAGCTATAATGAGCTTGTGTGAGCTTATGAGTAACAGTAGCAAACATTTGGGCTTATTGAGAGCTTATGAGTAAAAAGCAGCTTATAAAAACTAAAAGTTTGATTATATTAATAACTAATAGAGATTACAATACTTTGGTAAAGGAATTACAAAAGCTTTAATGAAAATTACATTTAAAGAAAAAAAGCAGCTTATAAAAACTAAAAGTTTGATTATATTAATAACTAATAGAGATTACAATACTTTGGTAAAGGAATTACAAAAGCTTTAATGAAAATTACATTTAAAGAAAAATTGCATAAGCTAAAAACTAAATTAAGCTAAATTTCTCAAAGCTAAAAACTATGTAAAAGAAAGATTCTTGGTGTGTGAGGAGTGAAGGGCTATTTATAGCATCCAGCTGAACCTTCTAGTCTGTTTACACGCTCCTCAGTCCTCCACTCTTGGCCCTTGATCATATGCTAATCATTGGATGCTCCTTAATCACCGTTAGATCCTTATTGAGCTCACACGGATTTCCAGAGTGGCAATCCGTGGTTTATAGCCTCTTGTGCTTCCTTTGTGAGTATAATTAGTGCAAATCCCATTTTTACTTGTGCTTCCTCATCATCCAACGTGGCATTCCTTGAAGGGTCTTGACCAATGAAATGCAAGGAATGATGTAATTCTCTGCCATGTCAGTTTATTGTACTTGAATTGTCCATTCTAACCCTTAATTAGGATTTGCCCCATGATTTGACTGAGAGGTTAAATTGGGGAAGGAGATGAACAGTAAAACTGTTTCTCCCGCCCAATTTTTAACTGAAAGGGGGTGTATGTTTGACTCGGTTATTGGGTGGGTTTGACTTGGACTTATTAAAACGAAATTGGGCCATGGGGTTTGGATTGGTTTTTGTACAAATGATAACTTTTGTTTTATAAATGTTAACGGGTGTTAACATTTAGGGATTAGGGACCACTTTTGTAATTTTGGATTTTATGAGGGACTGAATTGTAACTTTTGGGATTTTTTTTCTTTTTGTGATTTTGACCATGTTGACCAAGAGTTGACTGGAGTTTGACCATTGGTAGCTTCCTCCCGGCTTTTTGCGTGCTCTTCTGTTCCCGTGTTCGTGTTTGCCTGGTTTTAACCGTTTTCTTATAAGTTTTGCTTTATCCGCACCTGCACATACAAAACACAAAAACAAGCATATCTTTGCCATTTTTATTATGTTTTTGGTCTTTATTGGGTTTATTTTGATATAAAATGGATATGTGTTTTCACACATATCATACATAAGTATAGAACCGGTTTGACTCGCCGGTTGAACTGGTGACCCAGTGAACCGGCCACTAATCCGGGCCAATTAAAAAATTGGGTTTTAATACATTGATTAAAATGTTAGATGATATGTTAAGACCCGTAACTATTTTTTTGGGTAAAGGGTTACCCCGGTAAAGTATATAAAAACTGAAAAAAATAGTACATATGGAATGTGACTGAAGTACCACATTAACCTCAAGCTAAATAGCTTGATAAACACATAAAACTAGTGCTTATGACATGCCATAAACACTTACAACTCTAGAGACAACTAACTGCAACTAGAAAAAGAGACTAAACTAAAAAAGCTAACCAGCAGCAGCCGTGAAAGATGAACTTCCATCGGTTTTTGTATATAAGTTAGCAGATTCATCATACACATTTTTAACTTCTTCTTCATCTTCTTCTTCATAATTTAAGACTGAATAAGAATTAGACATGAAGATATTATCATTCTTGGAAGAAGTACCAATAGTCTTCAACGAAGATGACGATTTAGATGTATTACCCACAGTAGTAGGTCCCCTCTTAGGTGCGCTTGGATTCGCCTTTGGCTCATATCTAACATTTTGTTTGACTGAAGGAACTGCAAACTGACCACCATTAGTAGACTTAGATCTACCTTTCCTCTTCTTATTTTTACCCACTGTTTGGAAACCATCAATTGTCTTCTCAACAGTAGGAGTAACAACATTGGAAGTAGTAACAATATGAGGACTCACCACCTTTTTAGGGCACATGTCATGAACATGACCAAAAATCTTACATAGAACACACCTGGGCGGCCTCCATTCATACTTCACACGGATGGTTTCTTTCGTGAAATCATCCACAGTAAGAGAAGGAATGCCAATAGTAACAACATCTACTAGATCAGCCTTTGAGTTTACCTCAATTAAGCACCTAGCAAAGCTAATCCTACCCCATGAATCATTACACAATGAAAGTAGCAATTAAACTAATACCATCCTCTTCATAAACTTGAAGAGGAACATCATGCAATTTAACCCATATAGGAATACGAGTTAATTCTTCTTTAAGTAAGCTAGTACCCATCGACCATTTCTTGAGAATGATCGAAGAATTACGGATCATCCAAGAACCGCCCTCTAAAACAGCTTCTAGACCAGCCCGTGAATCAAATTTAAAGAAAAAGAAGCCCTTGTTATTCATCATAATTCTTTTCAGCCCATGTTTACCCCAGTTGTTCCTAGCATAGTATTCAACAACCGGAAACGCCAATCTCTTTCCAATAAAGTAACCATATAGTGTATGTTCAAAACGGGTACTAACCTTTTGGACAACTTTACGGGGAATAGAGATGTTTACTCCATTAAACACAGGATCAGCCACCAAGGGACGAAAGTTAGAGGTAACTTTTGGTTGGTCCTTGGTAACTGCACCCGCAGCTCCTGCATAGGATGTAGACTTGGTATTGATATCCGCAGATTGCACAATAGGATCACTAGGCGAAATCTTATTAGTTAAATTCTCATCAAGATTTTAAGCCTTAAATGCTCTAACAGAGTACCAAAAGTATCAAAGACCTCCTGACGCTGTTCTTCAGACAATTCCAACCACACCTCAGATTTACCCAACTCAATATTATTAATGAATTCTTCAAAATCCTTATAAGTTTTCAATGAAATTCCAAACAATTCAAAAATAATATTATTACCAGGAGTAGATAGACCTGATTCCACCTTCTTGTCTTTTTTGTGTATGACCCAGAACTATTGATTAGGCTTGTTAGATGATAGTATAAGGTAAAACACTTTTTCTGTATTTTTTGTGTATGATATTATGTTTTTATCTTGTGATTTATGATTTCTGATAACATGTATTTTTTTTCCAAGTGAGACATCATACATGTTGTTATGTTTAGTCTTTATTTTAGCTTGTGTTGAAGTCTAAAGGGTTAAGTATCGTGTTTAGTTATTAGACAAGTAGTATTAAGATTTAGGGTCGTTGGATTTGCTTGTGTCCCAAGCCCAACCCGTTTTCTTTTTCTTGTAATCACAAGCTGACTTAGACTCTTTTTAGGAGTCAGTTTTCCCTCCCCCTTATCTCTATAAAAGGAGGTGAGAAGGAGGGGTCTTATACATCATTCTTTCTTTACTAATCAAGGTTCGGTTAGGGTTATATATTATTGTGCTTATGTACTTGTTCTTTTCAGTCGATTCATAACTTGTTGTGGTGTGTCAAAGTTATTCACTTAGTTTGTAATCCATGTTCTAGCCTTCCAAGTTGTTGTACGAATATACAACAAGTGGTATCAAGAGCTTTAGTTCAAAGTCGAGGAAGCTAGGTTCGATTTACTGAAGGTTGTTTTGGTGGTCGTTTTTCTGGAAGGGGCAGATGGGTATCTGTTTGGGCTTCCAGGTTCGACGACAACAAGAAAAGTTATTGCTTCGGTTCGTGAGCAGTAACGGAAGCAACAGGGAGATCGACTAAAAAGGGTTATTGAGTTCTTCGATTTTTCGGGTTTGTGACAAGGTGTAAGAGGCTTAAGGGTTCATTGGTTTTTGGTTTATTGGAAATCAACAAAGCAGCTGGTGTCGTTTCGGGTTTTTGTCAGATTCTTGACGAAGAAGAACGCATCAAGTTTCATACTTAAAAAAGAAGTGTTATTATTTTAACTGTTTTTTATTTTTTTGTAAGGAATCCAAAAGATTGGTTATAAGCGTTTAATAATAAAACAGGACTACTTTGAAGGATCTTTTTTGCACAGGCAATTATTTATTTGGTTTTAATCTTAGGTTTCTAATCATTAATAAATAAAAGGTTGTCAAAAGGGATTATTATACAAGGTACTTTGTTGGGGATTTTGATTTTTGAGGGTATATCACAAGGTTTAGTTGATCAACAAAGGGATTAAAGAATGACGGGTGCCAAGTTTGACATCAAAAAATTAGATGGAACTGGTGATTTCGGGTTATGGAGAATAAATATGCATGCTTTATTAATCCAACATAGATGTGAAGCAACTCTAGAGGTTTCACCCGCGGATATGGAAGCTGAAGCGAAAGCAGAGCTAAACAAAAAAGCTCATAGTGTCGTGATTTTGTGTTTAGGTAACAAGGTTCTGAGAGAAGTTACTGGGGAGACAACTGCAGTGGGGGTTTGGTCCAAGCTTGAGGCTTTGTACATGACAAAGTTGTTGGCCAACAAGTTGTACTTGAATAAGAAGTTGTATACATTCTACATGCCGGCTGGACGAAAGATTTTCGAGCATATAGATGAGTTCAACAAAATCGTTTTTGATTTAGCATATATTGAGGTAAAATTCAAACATGATGATCTTGTTTTATTATTACTCACTTTGTTACCAGCATCATACGAACACTTTGTGGATACCTTGCTTTATCGACTGGAAGCTTTGACTTTGGAGGACGTGATGGCCATACTAAATTCAAAAGAAATCAAAGAAAGGTCTAAGGCGAATGGGGATAATGGTGAAAGGTTATATGTGAGGTGAAGAACTGATCGTAGGGATTCACACCAGTCAAGAGGAAAGTCAAGATTGAAGTCTCAAGGTGGAAGACTCAAGTGCTATATTTGCCAATTTGAGGATTACTTGAAGAGAAACTGTCCGAAGAATAATCACAAGAAGTCAACAAGTTATGTCAAGAAAGATGATCAACCAAGCTCTAGTGGTTCGATTTATGACTGTTCTGAGGTGATGATGGTGATGAGTTCATAGGCTCTGCTTGATTGGATCATGGATTCAGGAAGTTTATACCACATGACACCCAAGTTAGATTTATTTTTTGATTTTCTGGAATGCGATGGGGGCAGTGTACTATTGGGTGACAAAAGGGAGTGTAAGATCAGAGGTATTGGCAAGGTAAGGGTACAACTTAAAGATGGGTCAAATTTTGTATTACACAATGTCAGGTATATTCCTGAATTGAAAAGAAACTTGATATAGCTAGGAACTCTTGAAAAAGATGGATATACCGTAAAATCGCAGTCGGGCAAAGTCAAGGTGATTAATGGTTCCAGGTTGTTTTATCCAGAATACGAAGGGATAATTGCGTATACTCTTTGGATGGTCATGTAGTGGCGGGTGAGCTTAACGCTAGTGTTGAAGAAAAAGACAGTCTTGCGTAAGCTTAGCATAAAAGACTAGGACATATCAACGAGGCATGACTATAGGTGCTGAAAAAGCAAGAGCTGTTTGGCAAGAAGAGTCATACGTAAGCTTGATTTTTATGAGAATTATGTTCTGGGAAAGTCACATTGAGTCAATTTCGGTGTAGGAAGGCACATTACTCAGGGAGTGATAGACTATGTTCATTCAGACTTATGGGATCCATCTCAGGTGGAATCATTAGGATATAAGAGGTACTTCTTATCTATTGTTGATGATTATTCCAGGTTGGTACTGGTTTATTTCTCAGGTTCAAACATGAGGCATTTGGAAAGTTCAAAGAGTGGAAGCAGTTAGTAGAGAATCAGACTAGGAGGACGATTAAGAAGTTGAGGATAGATAATGGTCTTGAGTTTTGTAACCGAGAATTTAAGCAGCTATGCATTGAGAGTGGGATTGCTAAACATTTGACAGTTGTCGGGACACTGCAACAGATGGGTTAGCAGAACGTATGAACCATAACTCTCTTGGATAAGGTACATTGTTTATTAATTCAGTCTGGATTGCCCAAGAGCTTCTAGGCGAAAGCGACATGTACGGCCGCATATCTTATCAATAGGTCACCATCGAAAACGATTGAGAAAAAGACACATATAGAGATGTGGTCGGGGCATCCAGGTGATTATGGGATGTTGAGGATTTTTGGTTGTGTCGCATATTCACATGCTAAACAGGATAAGCTTTAGCCGAGAGCGGTAAAACGCATTCTTTTAGGGTATCCTAAGGGTGTGAAAGGGTATAGGCTATATAGGCTTGATAATGAATCACCTAAAATAGTCACTAGCAGGAACGTGGTCTTCAATGAAAGTGCCATGTACAAAGACACGTTGAATGATTCTGGTGCAGGTACTGATAAGTCTGTTAAGAAATCACAGTTTGAGGTGGAATTGCAAGGGTTAAATAATAGTAAGCTTAAGGAAGATCAGACAGATTAGAAAGATGGCAATAAAGAAGATGTAAGAGATCAAGAAACTAGTCAGACACCGGATCTCACAAATTATCAGTTGGTTCGAGATAGAGAGCCAAGGACAAGAACAAAACCTTTGAGGTTTCAAGATGAGAGTAATATGGTTGCTTACGTGTTTACTGTAGCAGAGGAAGAAGATACTCATGAACCATTGACATACCAATAGGCAGTTGCTTGTGAAGACAGTTCTAAGTGGAAAGTTGTTATGAAAGAAAAGATGGAGTAGATCATATAGTTAGGCAAAAGCTGGTGAGTTGCAAATGGCTGTTCAAGATAAAGGAAGGGATTAAAGGTGTTCAAAAGCCTAGGTACAAGGCAAGGTTAATGGCTCGTAGATTCACACAGAGGGCATGTATTGATTAAAGTGAAGTATTTTTGCCAGTAGTTCGACACACATCTATTCGAGTTATACTTGCATTAACTGTGTGGAAAGATTATGAGTTGGAGCAGCTTGATGTAAAGACGACCTTTTTACATGGAAATCTTGAAGAAGTGATCTACATGAGGCAGCCGGCAGGATATGAACAAGTTAACAAGGTATGTTTTTTAAATAAATCTCTTTATGGCTTGAAGTAGTCACCTAGGCAATGGTATAGGAGGTTCGATGAGTACATGTTGAGCAACGGGTTCAAGCATAGCAGTTAGGACAGTTGCCTTGTACCCAAGCTTTTGAACACCTTAATACCTTCCTTTATCTTGAACAATCATTTGTAGCTCACCAGCTTTTGCCTAACTTGATGATCTACTAACTCCCAGGTCTTGTTCTTCCTTAAAGAATACATCTCTTCTTTCATAGCAACTTTCCACTTAGAGCTGTCTTCACAAGTAACCACCTCTTAGTATGTCAATGGTTCATGAGTATCTTCTTTGCACAGCGTCCGAACGTGATCATGGCGAGACACGCTTATCTCCAGATAATCATTATGTGCATCAGGATAGAGATATAGAGTGACAACCACTGAAACCTCTGAGAATTCAATGATAATAAAGTAATAAGTGGGAGGTGCATATGACGGCGTTATATGTTACAGCCTGTGAGGGGGAGCGACGGACGAGTCACATGTCTCTCTCGTTTGGAGCTCCTCCATAGAGGATGATCCTGCGTCAATCTGTGTCAGCAAGGCTTTATATCTAAGTGGAGACGAGCTATGAAAGAAGAGATGGAATTCTATGGCAATTCAGAACAAGAGCCTTGGGAGTAAGTAAATCATCTAGGTGCGAGGAGAAAATCTAGTTGTGGCTTGGGCAGATCATGCAATGTAGAGCCCAGTATAAAGGACAGGGGAAATAAAGTTTTACAAAGCCTAGGTACAAGGCAAGGTTGGTGGCTCGTGGATTCACATAGAGGGCAGGTATTGATTGCAATGAAGTATTTTCTCTGGTAGTTCGACACACATCTATTCGGATTATACTTGCATTGACTGTGTGTAAAGATTATGAGTTGGAGCAGCTTGACGTAAAGACGGCATTTTTACATGGAAATGTTAAAGAAATGATCTACATGAGGCAGCCACCGGGATATGAACAAGGTAACAAGGTATGCTATGGTTAAATCCTCTGCTGCAGTAAATGCGTAAGCAACCATATTACTCTCATCTCAAAATCTTAAAGGTTTCGCTATTGTCCTTGGCTCTCTATCCCGAACCAACTGATAATATATTATAGAAGTTATGCACCAGGTGAGTATATCTATCTATTGTTATATGTAGATGATATGTTGATTGCTTGTAAGAGCAAGGCTGAGATTGGGTCTACCAAGTCTTTGCTTAAAAAGGAGTTCGACATGAAGGAGCTTGGGGAAGCAAAGAAGATTCTTGGTATGTAGATCCTTAGGGCTTGGAGTCGTAAGATTCTAAGGGTGTCACAATCCGGGAATGTTTCTAAGATTCGAATAATTTTAAAATAGACAATGGGAAATCGGTTCAGATGCCATTGGGTGGGCACTTCAAGCTGTCGTTGAAGGATTGCCCCGTTTAGGGATTGTGATGTTAAAAGGATGAGTAAGATTCCATATGCAAATGCGGTTGGGAGCTTAATGTACTTGATGGTCTGCACGAGGCCAGGCATAACGTACGCGATAAGTGTAGTTAACATATATTTGGCGAATCCAGGTAAAAATCATTGGGAAGCAGTGAAGTAGATTTTGAGATATTTGCAAGGCACTGCAAACGTGGGTTTGGTGTATGGGACAAATTGTGGCAACCATGTGGACGTAACAGGTTTTGTTGATTCAGAGTACACTAAGGATCCGGATAAAGGTAGGTTTATCACTGGTTACGCATTTATAGTACATGGATGTGTTGTAGACTGAAAGGCAACGCTACAACACGTGGTGGCTCTTTTAACTACATAGGCGGAGTATATGGCCTTTACGAAGGTTGTGAAGGAAGCTATTTGGCTAAGGTGACTCTTGGAAGAGTTGGGCATAGAACTAAACAATGTGGCAGTTAATTGTGATAATCATGGCGTGATTCACTTATCGCGGAATCATGTTTTACATGAGAGGACTAAGCACATCAATGTGCGTTATCACTTTATCAAAGAGGTCTTGAAAGCAAAGACGGTTGAAATTCTTATGGTGGCAACTGAACACAATGTTGCAAATACCTTGACGAAGGTGTACTTGGACTCAAATTACAACACTGCTTGGAGTTGTTGAGCGTTGGTATAGGCTAATATAAAGCCTAAGGTGGAAATTATTATGTTTAGTCTTTATTTAGCTTATGTTGAAGTCTATGAGGTTAAGTGTCGTGTTTAAGTATTAGTCAAGTAGTATTAAGATTTAGGGTCGTTGGATTTGCTTGTGTCCCAAGCCCAACCCATTTTCTTTTTCCTGGTATCACAAGCCAATTAGACTCCTTGTAGGAGTCGATCTTCCCTCCCCCCATGTCTATAAAAGGAGGTGAGGGGGAGGGGTCTTGTACATGATTCTTTCTTTACTAACTAAGGTTCGGTTAGGGATATATTCTTGTGCTTGTGTGCTTGTTCTTTTCAGTCGATTCATAAGTTGTTGTGGTGTGTCAAAGTTATTCACTTGATGTGTAATCCGTGTTCTAGCCTTCTAGGTTGTTGTACGACTATACAACACATGTATTTTTGTGTTTCCTGAAACTTAATGAGAATAAAAACTAGTAAGTGCCAAACTAGATAAAATCTCACAAGAGGTCTCTACTCTCTAGTGTGTACTCTCTTAGTATCAAAATTATAATCCACAGAAAATAACTGCAGTGCAAAGTATGTGAATTTGCACATCTTTAAATGCCATTGTTTGCCATTGTTAATGACCAATTGAGTTATCATATTTCTTGAAATAAGAACATGAATCATATTGATTTGCTGGGTCTTGAAATTGGAGGTATGCTTCCACTTATTTAATTGATAACTAGTTTGTAGATTTCTTTTCAGTGTGTTTTTCTCATAATAAAAGTATTAGATAAAATAATTTATGGCTTTTTACTTGGGTTTATGGCTTTGTTGTTAGGGTGCTACTATTGGTACCATCTAGCCCGCTAAAAAGTACAAGAAAAGTACCAAAATGGTACAAAACATTTTTTCTTGTCTCCTAGTTTACAGTGCTGCGTAGTTTTTTATCAGTTTTTATTTCGTAATTTTTGACAATTACATACTTTTGACCCGTTAAACTTTATATTTTTCGTTTCATATTTTCCGTGTCATAGTTTTATAACATATCCAAAATGATATATATATATATATATATATATATATATATATATATATATATATATATATATATATATATATATATATATAACGCAAAAAAATCAGGAGGGGTACAAACGGTGTTTTAAAGGAGGTACATATAACATAAGCCTTGTTGTTATCAAACAATGGAACCCATCAAAACTGTTTACTGATTTTTATTTAAGGTTTTTTCTAACATATGCCATAGTGGTTGATTTTTTCTTTTCTTCCATCTTAACCCTTAGAGGGCTAGGTGTCATCACGGCGTTGGGTGCCAAACCAACGCCGTTGCCGGCGTTATTACACCGGCCTGCGAGTTTGGAGGACGCCGTTGGTGGCGAAGTTAACACACAAACGCAGCAACACCACGCCTTTTCTTTTTTTTTTCTTTCTTATCTTTTGAAAAATGTGTGTTTGTGTTGTATTTTAATGTGTGTGTGTTTTGATCGAGTGTTTGTGTGTGTGTTTTGTGTGTGGAGATTTGACAGAGATATAAAGATGAAGAAGAAAGAAGATAGGTAGGATATAAGAAATAGTTTTTTTTCGTTTTTTATTTTTAATTTTTATTATAAGTTGTAATTTTAGTAAATGATTAAATATTTAATTTGTTTTAAAAAATAGAAAAAAGTAAAATAATGGGGCCCAAAAAGTAGTGTTATTTTGGTGTTATGATTAGATGAGTTTTTTTGTTGTTGATGTTATGATGTTAAAGCTAAGGTGACATAAAAAAAAATGATGTTATGGTGTTATGACACCTAGCTCTCTTACCATTTTTATACAAACTTCATCCTATTGATTTGTCACCTTAACATTACGAGGAGACAATCCTTGCCAAAATGATTTTTGTATGCAAATCCTAACAGAATCATCGTTCGTATTAATATATTTCTAGTTTTTCAATAGTTGACTAACATCACCTGTCCAAATAACACATACTCCCTCCGTCCCATATTAAGTGTCCATTTTTAACTTTTTGAATTCTTTTTTCATAAACTTTGACCATAAATATTTTTCTTTATGTTATATAATGCTTACTGAAAATTATACCAATGAAAAATACATTCGAAACTCTATCCATTCATATATTTTGCATTGAGTGTCATATAACATAAGAAGAAATAATTAAGGTCAAAATTGAAGAAAAAAGACTTTAAAAAGTCAAAAATGAACACTTAATATGGGACGGAGGGAGTATATCTTTTTACTCCAAATAACACATATATCTTTTTACTCTAACTTATTAAAACTTCACATTCAACAGCGATTACTTGTTCGCATTTGCAGAAGAAAAGAAAAAAGATGGTGAAATTATAGTTCTAACAATTCAAACAAAAAATAGGATTTAAATCATCACTCTCCATAGACTTCTTTCTTTTTGTAGCACGTTTTCGGGCAATAATGTGACCATCTTACTTTTCTTTATCCGGGCATTTACTAATATTGTCACCAACACGCTTGCACAATCGACAACGCTTACTTGTTTTGTCAATCCCTTTCCTAGTTTGAGCCGATGTTTCTTAGGTCGTTCTTTCGGTACCGACATAGCTGGAGACTCTGTTGGATTATGAACAGTATAAATTGATATATGTCCGGGAAACATTTTTCGAGCCTACGGGGACGCACACGTTTATACGTAGAGCAACGAGTATATATATATATTAGAGTAATATATATAAAGTGTTTAACAAACAATCGTTAAAAGTTAACTAAAAATTAATATTAGTCGGTTAAAAGTTAAAGGGACTAATATTGAATAAACCGAAGAATGAAAGGGTGTGGTTTACCCTTGCCTTGCACTCCAAGGAACATGCTTGCCTTGCACTCCAAGGAACATGCTTCCTTGCACTCCAAGGAACAAGGACTATATATAGAGGCTGAGGGCTTTCATTATTTATATGACTTGAAACCTAAAACCCTTAAAATCGTCCTTGTGCTCTCCTTGTGATCGACCGATCTTATAACCCAAAAGGGTTTTGAGTTCTTGCTTCTTCCCTTGTTCGATCGCAGATAAACCCTCAAGGGGTTTCGTTTTCTTGGTGGTTCGACCCAAAAGATCACAAGGGTTATTCGGTTTAGTTCATGTGTTGATTGATTCAAAGACGAAGGTTGTCGTTTGGTTTAAACACTACTAGTACTAGCATACCTCGTTGTTTGCTAAGAACGTATAGTGTGTGTAAACGTAGAGGGATTATACTTTGATCCTCGTGGTTACGCGTGGTGTTATACATACGCGTATATTCAAGACGGTGTTAACGGTTACTTATTAAAGCTGTGTATCGTTTTGTTCAAAAAGGTATACACTTCAATCTTGTTAATTATAAGTTCTGTACGTGTTATCTTTTCGCTGCGTACTCATGGTATAATGGTTATTGGTTCTAAAAACCCAACAGTGGCATCACGAGCCGATCGTAAGAATTTATAGTTACAAGTAATAACATTTGACAAAATTAGGGTTTTTGATTAATTTTATGCCCTTTAGGCGTTTTTATGCATAAAGATTCAATCTTTGTGTATAAGTTACAATCTTTATTGGTTATAAAATTAATTAGACGAACTCTAGGTTGTATGAAATTTTTGTATGATTAAAACTTGATGCGTTTAATTGTTAATGATCGGTTTTACATTCTATATTAATTGTTAATGCGACATCCATGATAAATCCATGCAAATTTATCATGGATCGATATGTGATATGATCTTGTTAATTGTTAATGGTTAATTGCAAATATGATGATCAAGAATTAAAACATAGACATTAAATTTAATTGGTAAGATTCACGATTTTAAAAGCTAGGGAGGGCCTTAGCTATGTCTTAATTGTGGCCGAAGTCACTGGACAATGGAGCCTTATATGAATATATACATGATTTTAATTATTAGATAATTTGGATCATAATTATTTACATGACTTAATTGTTAAGTGGATTAATTGAAATAAGTGTTATATGTATTAATTTTATGTTTATATTGTTTTATTTTAAGTTGGACTTGTGAGAAAATAAAAAGGGTTTTTCGAAAAGTAAATATAAACATGACTAATAATTATGAAATTAGATTTATTATAGCCTATTTATAGTTTATAATGTGTTTTCCAAATTAAAGTTTTAATTAGAATGGTTGAAACTAGACGTTATGGACTCATGGGAAGTACGACTCATTCACTAGAACAAACTATAAGAGATGTTTAAGAAAGAGTTTCTTAAAGATCTCAGGTTTTTAATATGCTTCGCGCTGACCTATTTTCTCCGCTTCTTTGTGCCTTCGATTGGAGTTACCGTGAACCATGACATGTCACTACAGTGTCATTTTTATTAAAACTTGGTTTTTGTATACGTTTGTTGACCATTCTTTAAATCTTTATATTTGAAAACACGTTGAATTGTCAATTTTAAAAGGTAACACTATTTATACATTAGATGTATAAAAAATATGTGATACCGTAACAAGTAACTTAATTGAGTAAAATTTTTACCAAAGTGATTATACACTTTTTCATGAGACGTTAGTGTTAAATAATCAGAATTCTTGATTGGATGACTTAATTTTAAATAAGTTGTTTCCATCCAATTTGTAAGAACACTTGCAGTTTCCTTTTACTATATGTGAGACGTATGTAGATTGCAATCCCAAGGTGATTATACACTTTTTCGTGAGACGTTAGTGTTAAATAATCACAATTCTTGATTGGACGACTTAATCAAGATAAGCGGGTGAGACCTACTTAATTATTCTAAGCTTGTTAGTAAGCTTTGAAACTGCTCAAGAGAGGATTGCTAGTTTGGGGGGAAGCTTTGAAAGCTTCTAAATAATGAATATGTGGCATGAATTAGGGGGAAGCTGATTCATTGCTAGTTTGGGGGGAAGCTTTTAAAGCTTCTAAATCAAGAATATGTGGCACGAATTAGGGGGAAGCTAATTCAGAAGCTTCTCCTTAACCAGAAGTGTATGGGTTACTTAGTTCGTGCCTATTACAGTATTTCTCTTACAAAGTACTACAAAGATGATTCATGTTGGAGTGCAGACTTGAAGTCAAACACCACAGAAGACGTCATCAGCATATGAAGCTTCATGGAAGTTCTTGTTCTTAATCATTATGTACTTGTTAGGAAATTATTGTAAGTAATTCTGTAAATCGTCCCGTGGGGGAAGATTGTTGGGAATTCACTTTTACGTGACGACATTACAGAATTACCATAGTTTATCATAGTCACATACGCGAGGACTAGAATAGGCAACTATGTATAGTTTAGAGGCGTATGGGCTATAAATACCCCTCTATGGCTTCCATAGAGGGGTTGAGTCATTTGGCATTTGTCAAGTCATTTGTATCCTTCATCCATTTTCCATCAAATATCACAAGTCCATCTTCCATCTCACTACTCTCTCTCACTAAAATGGCTTTCATGTGGTTTGACTCACCAAGACCACCGGATCATAGTTCTCGTAGACCTTCAATTGGTATCAAGAGCCATGGCAACATACTCTTGGGTTGGTTTTTGATTTTTGTCCGGTTGGTTTCTTGGTCTCAAATCTATATTTATTTTAGAATTTGTCACTTTTAAATATGTCATTGTTGTCACTTGTGGTGTCGCCTATTTTAGCTGGCTTATTTCGTCCTTATCTGGTGGTTATTTTTTTTCTTTGTTTCAACTGATTTTTCAAGCTTGTGCTTGAGTTGTTTTACAGCTTTGTGGGTCAGCTTATTTTTGTGGAATAAGCAGCTTAGTTTTGAGCTTCAGTTGAGGCATGGCTTATTCAGACAAGAGAGTGTACTCGAGGTGCTTGATAAACTGTCAAGTTTCGATCTAGTCATTCTCTATATTTGAAGTCACAAGAGCCGAACAAGTGTCATTGTGCAGCAATCGAACGAGTTGCTTTCAGCATGCACCGAACGAGTGAAGACAATTTGTGGACCGAACGAGTTATAACAATAATGATCGAACGAGTTATAACAAGAAGGATCGAACGAGTATTAAGCTATGTGGACCGAACGAGTGGCAACCCTTAAAAGATCGAACGAGTGTACTCTTTGAGGATCGAACGAGTTTTAAGCTATGTGGACCGAACGAGTGGCCACCCTTAAAGGATCGAACGAGTGTTTTCTTATGTGGACCGAACGAGTTTGAACCTATGAGAACCGAACGAGAAGATATTTTTTTTGGGTCGAACCAGTTTAAAACAAGAGAATCGAACGAGTTATGATTTTTGTGGGCCGAACGAGTTGGTTACCTTTGTGAGCCGAACCATTTTACAGTCGAACTAAACCAAACCAAGTCAACTCGGTATTTACCGAGTTGACCCAGTCAAATTCAACAATAATCAACATCATAATCTACAGCCTACACCCTCATCACAATTACGATTTCAACAAATCCGACTCGATCTACCTACCTCATCGTCACATTTAACACCAACTCCACCATCTCCATCTACAAGACTCGAACTCAATTGATAGACCCAAATGATCTCAGTTTTTTTTTCGTGTGTTTCAAGATCACCATAAGATCATAGCACGAAAATAAATCATCATTGATCTTTGAAGCATAGCCTCATGTTTTCTATTCGAAAAAAAAAACAAACAAAAACAAATATAAAGAATGAAGAAAGACAAGAGTATCTCATTTTTTTTCTTTGTTTTCGGTCACTCAAATCAAAATTAATCAATGAACAATCAAGTCGAACCTACCTTAGACCCTTCCAAGGATCTTGCCGCTACTTGTCTTGTGGGTTCCTCTTGAATTATAGCAAGATGTATAAAGGGTGGTTCGTCTTTGCTATGGTGTGATAAGGTTGGGTGTTCTACTTGTTTGCGATGGGATGTTGTATTGGTGTCAGTAGGTTGGGAGAGATGATAAAGATGGGGGCGGAGGATTTGAGAAAGTGACGAGGGTTATGGTTGAGTAAAATTAGGGATTGTGAAAGTGTATATCTTTAATTGGGGTTGGATCTGGTAATACTTTTGTGATGGGCCGATTTTTTTTTTTTCGGTTGAGTATTAATCTTTGTGGTTATCACATTGTTGGGCCAAAAATAGATATTGTTCTTGAGTTGATGGACAAAAGTTTATGTATGATTGGGCTGTGTAGTCAAAAATGAGCCGATTATGGTAAATTACTTGTGGCATCCGAAATTTTGTTTAAGTATATTGGGCTTAACGAAATTTAGGCAGCGAGTTTTTTTTTGTGGGCTGAGTTTACAACAGTTTAAGTATTAAATGTTTTATATTAACACTAAATTTAGCTAAATGACTCACTTGGGACGATTTTTTTTGCTATATTTAGCTGTTAATGATTACATTTGTACTTCATGATGACAAAGTGACAATGTGAAGAGACCGAGATCAAGTTGGATAAAGAATCATGAAACTTAAAGGCTAGATTTGGAATTAATTTTATAAGTGACTACGGCGTTGATCGGGTATCACTTATTTGAAATTGAAGTGGCATTTTACGTTGGCATGTTCTTATTTTATCTTGAAGTCGGGTTGGTGGATCATGATTTTTCAATATAACTTGCTCGAAGCTAATTTTAAGTGAAGACTTGGTTAACTAGTTCCAGCATGTCAAGGGTGGATGTGAAGACCTGGTTAACTATCACTTAAAGGAGTTACATTGTAGTACTCAGTGTCACAACGCCTAGGTCATTGAAGGATAATCGCAAGAGGTTGATAAAGTCTCATAACTTTGGCCAAGGGTATTGAGTACTTAGAGATTTGCTTGAGCAACAAATTCTCCCCCACTAAACAAAACACCGTTCTTCCAACATTAGCGCAAGCTTAAGTCACAAGAACGGGAAATTCTACTTCAGTTTCAAGTTTGGTATATCTGGTTTACTTCATTAGTGGTTACTTCAAAAAGCCTACACACGGTTGGTTTAAATGATAGCCAGAGAGAGGTTATGAGTAGAGATTTGATCAGCAATTGATTCTCACGGGTAAGATCTGAGCTAATCTATTCCTCACACAAGTACTCAAGCAAATGCACGTCCAAGGTGTTGCTGATTCCGACAAGTCGAAACCAGCAAGGGGAAGGAGAAGATTCACCCTTGAGCCTTTGCCTTTCTTGTTCTTGAAAGCTTGACATGGAGCATCTTTCTTGAATTTTTTTTTAAAAATAGGACATCCGAAGACAAATTCCCTTAACCGCAAGAAATATCACACTTTAAAACTATGGCTTTTGGTGTATTTCGTCAAACATTGGGGAAGTGATACCTGAGAACTTTTTATATGCATTATTTACTTTCCAAGGGGAAGCGGTGTGAGAAAACGATTCAAGCGTGAGAAGATGACGTTTGCTGATACCAATATAGCACTACCCCAAATGATCAATCATTAAAAGCTTATTCTTAAAGGAGCAGTAACATTTGATGTGGTATCTTACCAGTTCCGCTGTGCAACTTAATTATTCACAGCTTGTTAGAAGCTTTGAATGCTGCTCAATAGAGAGGATTGCTAGTTTGGGGGGAAGCTTTGAAAGCTTCTAATATTGAATAATGTGCATAATTAGGGGGAAGCCTGATTCATTCTATTTTGGGAAGCTTTTTTAAAGCTTCTAAATCAAGAATAGTGGCAACGAATTAGGGGGAACTAATTCAGAAGCTTCTCCTTAACCAGAAGTGTATTGGGTTACTTAGTTCGTGCCTATTACATATTTCTCTTATACAAAGTAACTAACAAAGATGATTCATGTTAGAAGTGCAACTTAATCAAACACCACAGAAACGTCATCATCATATGAAGCTTCCATGAAGTTCTTGTTCTTAATCATTATGTACTTGTTAGGAATTATTGTAAGTAAATCTCTGTAAATCGTCCTGTGGGGGAAGATTGTTGGAATTCCACTTTTAACGTGAGACCATTACAGAATTTACCATAGTTTATCATATCCTAGGCCTTAGAAAATTAATTGTTTATAGATTTAAACATGGGTAGTTAATTTTCTTCAAGGAGTATTATCGAAAATACTAATTCTTGAACTTTAACTATGTTTTGTAGATGGCACATCCTGTTCAAAACATAAACCATTCGGCTTTCAGGTCGATGTTTGAAAGAGAAAAACTTTCTGGAAATAATTTCAATGACTGGTTTCGTCAACTTAAGCTGGTCTTGAGAGTTGAAAAGAAAATGTATGTCATTGAACAGCCTATTCCCCCTGCTCCTGCAGCTGATTCTGCAGCAAATGTGCTGGCAGAATGGAATGCAGTATATGATGCTCATAATGAGGTGGCTTGTCTCATGCTTGGAAGTATGACTCCTGAGCTTCATAGACAATTTGAAAATTCTTCACCTTATGAGATGCTTCAGGAGCTTAAATCTATGTTTGAGAAACAAGCTGGAGTGGAGAGGTTTGACCTAATCCAAACTTTCCATGCTTGCAAACAAGAGGAGGGAAAACCAGTTGGTCAATATAGACTTAAGATAAAGGGATATGTTGAACAACTAGAACGTCTTGGTTATGTGCTCCCACAGGATCTTAGTGTTGGCTTGATCTTGAATGGCCTCACTAGTGATTTTGCTAGATTTGTGAGAAATTACAATATGCATAACATGGGGAAGACAATTGGTGAATTACATGCTCTACTTATTGAGTATGAGAAAGATTTACCTAAAAAGGCTGTTACACCACAAGTTGTGGCGATTCAAGGTGGTAGAATCCAGAAGGCCAATAAGAAATCGCAGAATGCTAAAGGCAAGGGTAAAAGGAAAGGCAAGGGCAAAGATAAAAGTTATGTCCCTAAACCTAAGAACCCTAAATCTAATGCTAAAGAGCACCCGACAAAGAATGACGCCTGCCACCACTGCAAAGAGGTGGGTCATTGGAAAAGGAATTGTCCTGTTTACCTTACTGAGTTGATGAATAATAAGAAGCAAGTTGGCACTGCCAGTTCTTCAGGTATCTTCACAATAGAATTATTTTCTTTTCCTAATAAATCCTGGGTGTATGACACTGGTTGTGGTAGTCACATTTGTATCACTAAACAGGGTCTTAGAAGAGCAAGAAAGCTGAAACAAGGTGACCTCTACTTGTACGTGGGCAATGGAGTTCGTGCACAAGTAGAGGCTATTAGAAGTTTTGACTTAGTTTTACCTAATGGCTTAGTTATTTGTTTAGACAATTGTCATTATGCACCTTCTATAATTAGAGGTGTTGTTTCAATTTCTTGTCTGGTTGAAAATGGATTTGTCCAGTGTTTTACGGATTATGGAATTTCAGTTTCTAGGAATAATGTTCTTTATTTTAATGCTATTCCCAGTAATGGTATTTATGAAATTGATATGTCTAATTCTGTGCCAAATGTTAATTCTATTTATAATGTTAGCAACAAAAGAGTCAAGCACAACTTGGACTCTACTTATCTATGGCACTGCCGTCTTGCTCATATAAGAAAGAAACGTATTGAAAAGCTGCAACATGATGGGCTTTTAAAGTTAACGGATGATGAGTCCTTTGATCAATGCATGTCTTGATTATCGGGTAAGATGACAAGGAAATCGTTTTCACATTGTCCCGAAAGGGCGACTGGTCTACTTGGCATCATTCATACTGATGTTTGTGGACCACTTAGACATGTGTCAAGAAAAGATGCTAGCTACTTCATTACCTTCACGGATTATTATAGTCGCTATGGCTATATTTATTTACTTAAACATAAACATGAGGTTTTTGAAACATTCAAGGTGTTTAAGAATGAAGTAGAAAATCAACTCGGAAAGACTATAAAGGCGTTTTGATCAGATCGAGGAGGCAAATACATAAGCCAAGAGGTTAAATATTATCTAAAAGCTTGTGGAGTTGTCCAGCAGCTTACTCCACCTGATACACCACAACACAATGGGGTGTCTGAAAGGAGGAATCGTACTTTGTTAGACATGGTTCGATTAATGATGAATCTTACAACTTTGCCATTATCCTTTTGGGATTATGCTCTTGAGTCTGTTGTACGCATTCTTAATATGGTTCCAACCAAGAAGGTTGATAAGACACCATATGAACTATGGTTTGGAAAAGTTCCTAATTTGTCTTACTTAAAGGTCTGGGGTTGTGAGGCTCTTGTGAAGAGAGATACACCTGGAAAACTTCAACAAAGATCTGTTAAGTGTATTTTTATAGGATACCCAAAGGAAACGACGGGTTACTATTTCTATTTCCCACCGGAAAACAAAATAGTTGTTGCGAGGTATGCTGAATTCTTTGAGAAAAATATTTTGTCTCAAGAAGTCAGTGGGAGGGCGGGAGAACTTGAAGAAATTCAAGATGAAGATACATCACCTTCTGAAATCACTAACGAAATTCCTATGGAGGTTGAAAGTTTCGAACCACCTCAATAGGAAGAAGTTCCTATTCGTAGGTCCGAAAGGCCACATCGAGCTCCTAACCGCTTATGTCTAATGTAGAAGTTGAGGAGCATAGTTTAGGGGATGTTAATGAACCCGCTAACTATAAAGCTGCAATGTTAGGTCAGGAATCTAATAAGTAGCTCGATGCTATGAATGCGGAGATGCAATCCATGAAAGATAATCAAGTCTGGCGCTTGGTTGATCTTCCTTCTAATGGTAAGACTGTTAGAAGCAAATGGATTTTTAAGAAAAAGACTGACATGGATGGCAATGTACATACCTACAAAGCTCGTCTTGTAGCAAAGGGATTTACTCAAACCTACGAGGTTGATTATGAAGAAACGTTATCACCCGTTGCTGACATTAGAGCTATTAGAATTCTCATAGCTATAGCGGCGTTCTATGACTATGAGATATGGCAAATGGATGTTAAAACTGCTTTCTTAAATGGTTATCTTGATGAAGACATCTATATGATGCAACCTGAAGGCTTTATTGATCCTAAACATCCCAGAAAAGTATGCAAGCTTCAAAGATCCATTTATGGTCTTAAACAAGTATCAAGAAGCTGGAATAAAAGATTTGACGAGGAAATCAAAATGTTTAGATTTACTCAAAATCTTGATTAGCCATGTGTATATCAAAAGGCTAGTGGGAGAAATGTTACATTCCTCATCTTGTATGTCGATGACATAATCATCATGGGAAATCACATTCCAAGTTTACAAAGTGTAAAGGCATATCTTGGAAAATGTTTTGCCATGAAAGATTTAGGGGAAGCGGCACTTATTCTTGGAATCAAAATCTATAAAGATAGATCGAGGCGATTAATTGGACTATGTCAAAGCGCTTACATGGATAAAATCTTGAAAAGATATAGGATGGATAATTCCAAATGTGGTTACATCCCCATGCAATAAAGACTTGACTTGAACAAAACACAAGGTGCTTCTACACCCAGAGAGGTGAAGCGTATGCAAAATATACCTTATGCTTCGGCAGCAGGTTCCGTTATGTATGCTGTTAGATGCACTAGACCTGATGTTGCATTCACGCAAAATATAACAAGCCGTTTTCAACAGAATCCTGGTGAACGACACTGGACTGCTGTGAAAACCATTCTTAAGTATTTAAGAAATACTAAAGATATGTTCTTGGTTTATGGTGGAAATCCTAAAGCTAAATGTTGAGAATCGTTTAGCTCATCTAGGATATAATAACATTGATTAATATAAAGCACAGCGGAATAACAATAAGCACATCAATGTTATGAACAAGGTTTTTCTATTCATACGATTTCCATATTACCCCAACTATAACTTGGGGCTACACCAACTACTATGGTGTACTAACTAACTAACTAACTAACTAAACGTGGTGTACACACACACACACCTTTACTATTCGACTCTCATCAGTCGATGTTTCTATGGATTGATTAAACTACACGCCTATGATCTCTTTATATAATAGAGACCATAAGACGTTACAAAGAATTCTAATCAAACACATTAATGCTATTAATTATCATTAAGTCCATCATTAAGTTACATCTTGTAACTTCCCAATCTGTCGATTAAGTCCTTCTTGTTTCATTCTTTTGTTCTTTTGTCTCATCAAATCTATAATTCCCAACACTAAACTTAGAGTTGATTGCTATTGTGATGCTGGATTTGAGACTGATAAAGAGGATACAAAATCTCAGATAGGATACATTTTCATTTTGAATGAAGGCGCAGTGGACTGGAAAAGCTCCAAGCAAAGTACTACTGCAATGTCTGCTACAGAAGCTGAATACATAGCTGCTTCGAAAGCAGGAATGGACGCTGTTTGGATCAGGAAGTTTATTTCAGGGCTTGGTATAGTACCAACAATAAACAAGCCTATTAAAATGTTTTGCGATAATTCAGCCGCACTTCATTTCGCTAACGAACCGGGGGTTCAGAGAGGCGCCAGACACTACCATAGGAAATATCATTATGTTCGCGAGTGTATTAAACTGGGCGAAATAAAATTTCTTAAAGTTCACACAGATGACAACCTAACTGATCCTTTTACGAAGGCTTTATCTGATAAGAAGGTTACTCAACATGCTAGGAGCATGTGACTTAGTTTAGCTAGTAGTTTCATGTAGATCTGTGTTTAGTATTTGGATATGGGATGTTATGACAATTTATTTTATGATAAAGATACGTTGGTATTTCGTTATATTTATTTTAAATTGTGTCTTATATTTGCATGTTTAATCCATGAATAATGTTTTATTATTATTCTAAACTAGTCCGTTGTCGATCAACAATATGGGAATATTGTTGAATTAAGACAAGTGTGAGAGATTGGTGATATGTTAAATATTATAGGAAGAGTCCGCCAAACTCACATGATATTTTAATTAGATGAATATTAGACTTCCTCAACTAACAAGACTATCACTTTATGGATCGGTGTCATTAAGTGAATCTTGTAAGTGATTTTATTTACTAAATCCTTAGACTTGAGATGCAAGTAGGTCTTGCATGTGTAGATTATCTTTCTTGATTTAGTTTTAATTATCCTGAATAAGGTGGCTATTAAGGATTATTTCAGAAGTGATTATGAAGCATGATGACATGACACATGTAGTCAATACATAATTTGTTCCTTCAATAGTTGAAGTATGATGCCACTGGGCACCTCGTAGAATTAATCACATGTGTGTATGGCCGTACCCGAAAACTCATGTAGATATGTCTCATTGATTTTCGGTAATCTTGATTAGTTACATATACGAGAAACAGAATCGTTAAATAATGGAATGACATTGATCCATATCCATTTTTAACACGGTATCGGAAACAAAGGGGTTGCAAATTCATAAATCATTTTTCCTGTGACTTTATGAAACCACACTCGGATTTTTCTGGGAGCATTGGCGTGTTGCTAGACGCTTACCAATATTATTATATTATTATACATGTTCAAGTGGGAGCTGTTGGAATATGTCAAAATATAATTAATATATGTCCGAAAACGTTTCGAGCCAACGGGGACGCACACGTTTATATGTAGAATAACGAGAATATTTATTAAAGTAATATATTAATTAGTGTTTAACAAACAATCGTTAAATGTTAACGAGAATTAATCATTTAAAAGTTAAAGGGACTAGATATGATAAACCGAATGCTTGCCTTGCAAGCTAAGGCACCGAATGCTTGCCTTGCAAGCTAAGGCACCAAATGCTTGCCTTGCAAGCTAAGGCACCAAAGACTATATAAGGAGGCTTGAAGTTTTTTTGTAAGACACAACTTGAAAACCAAAAGAAACCTAAAATCGTCCTTGTGCTCTTTTCTTGCTCGACCAAGTCTTCAAACCCTTTTAGGGGTTTCGGTTAATTTCTTCCCTTGTTGTGCGATCAAACGAACACCATTAAGGGTTTCGTTTTTGGGGTCGACAATCACCACAAGGTGGTTTTGTTTCACGTGTTGATTAATTCAAAAGACGAAGGCTTATCGTTTGGTTATTCACTACTAGTACTAGCATACCTCGTTATTTGCTAAGAATGTAGTGTGTGTAAACGTAAAGGGATTATACTTTGATCTTCGTGGTTACGCGTGGTGTTATACATACGCGTATATTCAAGACGGTGTTAACGGTTACCTATTAAAGCGGTGTATCGTTTCGTGCAAAAAGGTATACACTTCAATCTTATTAATTATAAGTTCTATACGTATTATCTTTTCGCTGCGTACTCGTGATATAATGGTTATTAGTTCTACCCTGCTGATATCAATTAAGAACAATAATGTATATCTGAGAGATACAACACGTTTTTATCAATACCTTTACAACGAAAAAAGAATAAAAGGTGAAAAAGACAAGAAAAATATATAAAAAAGTAAGCAAAGTATACAAATTACCCATGATGTAAACTAGACTTCCATACAACTTGGAAATGCAATTACTATTACCCTATAATACAATTCACAAATGTTTGACCAACCTTTGACCATTGCTACAGTGTCGGGCCAAAAAGTTAGCCCAAAAGTGGCCCAAACTAAAAAAAAAAAATCTACTCTGCTACAGTAACATGCTACTGTAACACGGTACTAGCCCAAAATCTGGCCCAAAATTTTTTTTCTCCCAATCTGGCCCAACGTAAAAAAAAAAAATTACAAAACGGACCCTTAACTTTTACCTATTTACGACTTTTTATATAATAAACTTTATTTATTAAATATATAACACATATCTACCGATTCATTCAGATCAAAAAATACCCGCGGAAAAATACACGCGGAAAGGTCTTCGAATTGTGAACAAAACGAGCCCAATATTGCAATGTTTCTGACATACGTAAATTTGGCCCAAACTAAAAAAAAATCACCGACCCAAACTGAAAAAAAACTTTACAAAACGAGCTTTTATCTATTTTTGACTTTCTATATAATAAACTTTATTTATCAAATATATACCGCATATCTACCGATTTATTCAGATAAAAAAATACCATCGGATAGATTTCGAATTGCGAACAAAACCAGCCCAATATTGCAATGCTTCTGACATACGTACGATTTTATAGAAAATGGTGAAGTTTAATATATATATGTATTTAAAAAAAACTTTCAAAACACACCCTAAACTACCTAATGACTTAAAATAAACGATACGGGTCATGAACGTACAATTTTGTGAAAGTTTAAATTACATAAATAACATATACTTTTTGCCATTTACGACTGTATTTGGAAACATATTTCCCATTCATATTTATATTTATATACATAACAAAAGTCGTTCGCTCTATAAATAACGTATACTCTCGCCCCAACGACAAACACTTATTCAAATTCCGTGATTGTTAAAATAAGCTCACGGAAAAAAAAAAAATGTGGTGCATACAAGTCAGCCTCGCCGCAACGCACAGACACACTCCCACTCAATATTAATTCAAAATTGATTCGCGAAAAAATTATACCCCACCGCAACGCGCGAGTTATCTTGCTCGTTGATAACATGAGGAACATAATACACCAAACTTAACTTGCATATCAATACTCTTTTAAGTGATCTATGTGGGATAAAAACCAATTCTTTTTCTAAAAAAAGACAATTGCAAAAAATAAAAGTTCAATATATTGCTGACTCAAACTTACAATATTTAACATTTTAGAACATTCAGAAGTAACTCAATCGTCGCACAACAAGGACTAGAAGTGCAACAAGAAGACATACCAACAACATTAAACTCCACAAAATTCTTATATAAGAACAAGAAACATCTTTAAAATCAAACATGTAGTATATATACGGGTATGAAAAATGATTTGTATGCCTACAACATGAATCTAAATATATACCTAAAGATTTGATTGCTGTATTTGAAAAAGTGATTGGTAAAAAAATATGAGAGAGAAAAAATATAGAGAAAAATGCAAATGTGCTCCTTGTGGTTTGCAAAAATTGCAGACTTACTCCCCAACTTTACGAAAGTGCAGACGGCCTCCCCAGATTGTAACATTCCATTGCATTCGTGCTCCCCTGGGCAGGGAGCACGAGTGCAATGGAAGTTTCAATTCCCATTGCATTCGTGCTCCATGGCAGGGAGCACGAGTGCAATGAAAGTTTCAAACTGGGGAGGCCACCTGCACTTTCGTGAAGTTGGGGAGTAAGTCTGCAATTTTTGCAAACCATAGGGAGCATATTTGCACTTTTCTCAAAAATATATTACACTTGTCATGAAATGAATAGATTAAGTCTAACTTTAGGTCTTCTTTGTAGGCATAAATATCAATGCTCATGCGAGTATTATCATGTGAAAAATGATATATCCATAAAATTTTTACAAACAAATTAAGTTCCACAAAATGACTTTGTCACAAATCAAAATGTTCTTAATCAATTCTCTCTCCACCTTTTACATTTATAACTCTCAATGGATGCATGACAAATCATTTTATCAGAAAATCTTTTGTAAACATTTTGTGGGTGTAAAACACCTCTTATCATGTCATGTGCCAGCGGGCCTTCCACCCGCCAATGGGTAGTATCACTGGAGGTGACGGGAAGTACATGATTCCCCGAGGTGGAGTAATACCTAGTGGTAAATCAAAATAGTAAAACTTTGGTGGTGAACCGAAGGTTGAGATTGTTGTTGTATAAACGTGGACGTGAACAGAGGAGACGGTAATAATCTTTTTGTCTATAATCGCGTATCATGTGCATGCCACACATATATATTGGTCGAAAAACTATCGTGTTTTTGAAAAATTTATGGTAGTGAACGTGTTTTTTTTCTCAAAACCTATGAAAGAAACTAATTCACATATATAGTGTAACAGCCCATCTCACGTCAGTACGAGTTAATATAAGATTGAAGTTGTTGAATGCCCTTCCTCCATCCTTTTTAGTTGAAATGCAGAAGGATACCCGATAGTCCATTGCTTTCCACTTTGGGGGCGTGACATATAGTTTGTCATCAACCTTAATCATGAATGACGAAAATGTATTTGTGAAAGTGGTCATAGAACTTTAGGTCTCTTTTATTTTGTTAAAATAAACATTCACAAATACATTAAATAATTTAGAACAAAATAAAACAAAATGAAAAGAAATAAAAATAAATAAATAAAGTTAAACAAATCATACAATTTATCCTTTGACTTATATATAACCTATTAACCTCTATATATTTAGAGGACTCTATTAAAGGCAAAGAATAACATGGTACTAATCTCAACTTGCTTAATCAATATATGCCACATTATTTAAGCTATCAAAATTTTCTTTAAGATGGCCTATGTGGGATAAAAACTAAGTTTTGTTTAATCATAAAAGTACTGAGACGAATATGTAATGTACTCAAATGAGTTACTTAAATGGAAGTGTATCGCAAAGAATTTATTCCATCTTATCACTCGGTGAATCAAACTTACACACTAGTACTAGAAGTGTACAGAGAATGCATACCAACAACATCAACCTCCACAAAACCCATACACATAACATGAAACAGCTTTTGAATCAAACATGCAGTACGGATCGATATAGGTAATTATTTTGTCACCCGACAAGATATACTCTGGCGGGTATATATGACTTTTGCATTAGGTGGAGCTATAACTATTGGTGAATCAAAATAGTAAAATCTTGGTGGTGGACGATGGTGGACCGAAGGCGGAGCTATGGTCATTGGGACGTGACGGTGGCTGAAATGGAGGTGACGTTGTACCTGATAGACAAGATGGTGAACAGGTGCACAACGAACTTGTTCCATTATCATTTGTATAGTATTTACATCGTATCCTTGTGATGCCTAGACCACGTAATTTTGTATGTAAAAGTATGAACAAGAAAAAACCTGTCCCGATGTCCAAACGACCACAAACATGATACGTTTCTTGAAAGTAAAATTGCAAAAAGTTAAGTAAGCATACAAATTATCCTTTCTGTAAATTTACGATGATAAAGTTGGGTTTTTACATCTATTAGGCTAGGCACTATGGCAGTAGGTCGCGACCTGCACTTTCCGGCGTCACATCAGCGTTCTCTCTCCAGCGACCTACATGCGACCTTTTGCCACTATAAGACGACCTTCAATTTTTTTTTAACATCTAATCTATATTTCATTAATAATAAAAAACATTACATAAATAATAAAAAAACATTACATTATAATAAAAAACATCACATTAACAACAAATTTAAATTTCATTAAATAATAAAAAAACATTACATAAAAAACAATACATAATTATTCAAATACATAAGAAAAAACATTAAATTAAACTAAACTTAATTATTACGTCGTTGGTGTGTTGGGACTTCAACTTCTGTCCAAGCAGGATGATTTTTCAAAATTCTCCAACACGCTTCCATTGTGAAGGGATGTCCGTACCCCATTTGAAATTCGGCTAACGCATTATACTATTACACATTTTACATTTAAAACGCCACCGTTTTTGACACCTTTTCACTATTCATTTTAAGCATTGTACCACTGCTACAGTGCTACAGTGCTGGGCCAAAAAAAAGCCCAAAAAATTTGGGCCGGCCCGATTAGTTTTTTTTCTTTTCTTTTTTTTTATTTGTCGGCGCAAAATAGGGAGAAAAAAAATGTTACAAAAGTACCGACGCATTCAGATAAAAAAATATCCGCGGTAACATTTCCGAATTGACTATACTGAAAAAATAAACCCGCACTATTAAATATGAAGGCCAAAAAAAGCCCAAAAAATTTAGCCCATTTTACATTTAAAACGCCACCGTTTTTGACACCTTTTCACTATTCATTTTAAGCACTGTAGCACGGCTACAGTGCTGGGCCAAAAAAAAGCCCAAAAAATTTAGCCCAAAAATTTGGGCCGGCCCGATTAGTTTTTTTTTTTTTTTTTTTTATTTGTCGGCGCAAAATAGAGAGGAAAAAAAATGTTACAAAAGTACCGACGCATTCAGATAAAAAAATATCCGCGGTAACATTTCCGAATTGACTTAAACAGGCCCAAAAATTTGGGCCGGCCCAATTATTTTATTTTATTTTTTTAAAATTTGTTGGCACAAAATAGGGAGGAAAAAAATGTTACAAAAGTACCGACGCATTCAGATAAAAAAATATCCGCGGTAACATTTCCGAATTGACTTAAACAGGCCCAAAAATTTGGGCCGGCCCAATTATAAAAAAATACCCGCGGTAACATTTCCGAATTGACTATACTGAAAAAGTAAACCCGCACTATTAAATATGAGACCGACAAACAACGCGCGAAAAATTAGCGCCCCGCAGTAACGTGCAGGAAAAAATAAACTTACACTATTAAACATAAAAAAACGCGCGAAAAAACAAATAAAAATAAATAAATAACACATTTCACAAGTAAAACTACGTCGTTTTGGCACTGCTACAGTGCTTAAAATGAACAGTGCTACAGTAGCGCTACACGACGCATTCAGATAAAAAAATATCCGCGGTAACATTTCCGAATTGACTTAAACATGCCCAAAAATTTGGGCCGGCCCAATTAGTTTTTTTTTTTTTTTAAATTGTCGGCACAAAATAGGGAGGAAAAAAATGTTACAAAAGTACCGACGCATTCAGATAAAAAAATACCCGCGGTAACATTTCCGAATTGACTATACTGAAAAAGTAAACCCGCACTATTAAATATGAGACCGACAAAATAAACTCGCACAAAATTAAAGGAAAAAAAAGAATTAATGACACGCAACAACGCGCGAAAAATTAGTGCCCCGCATAACGTCATGAAAAATAAACTTACACTATTAAACATAAAAAAACGCGCGAAAAAACAAATAAAAATAAATAAATAACACATTTCACAAGTAAAACTACGTCGTTTTGGCACTGCTACAGTACCCCGGCCCAATGGGCTCGGTTACTGTTCATCGGCCAAAAAAAAAACTTTATTATCCCCCTCCTCTTTTTTGGCCAAAAATAAGAAGAAAAAAAATTTACAGGAAGTACTCTCATCTTTAACTATTTACGACTTTCTATCGGCCTGGGCAAAAAAAAAACGCGCGATTGTCATTTTATATAAGAACAAAAACAAACTATTAAACATGAGACCGAAAAAATAAACCCGAAAAAAAAAATTAATGCCCCACAACAACGCGCGAAAAATTAACGCCCGCAGCAACGCGCGGTTAATCTTGCTTGTTTTAAATATTACAAATGTTGGTTTTGGGCCGGGCTTTGAGCCCAACGAAAGTTAATCTCGAATTAACAATATAACGTCTTTCTTCTTCCAAAATTTAGGGTTTGACAACAATGGGGAAAACGAGCTCCAGAAATGATGAAAAGAAACACGCGGATCGCAAATTTGATAAGAAGCTTGACTTCTATTCCAGTAATTGTTTTTTAAACATAACTTGTTTATTTATTAAGTTAGTAGTTTGTATTTCCTGCATTGAAAGTTGTACATTTTGTTTAATTGTTGGGTTTGTTTGATATTGCAGAGGTTCGAGAAACTGTTGCTTTAGGTGCTCAAAAGTCTATCAAGAAGGTTACTTTGCTTGTTTCTTCATTTTACTTATTTATCGTATAATCGTAAACTTGATGTTTATTTTTAGTGTTTAGGATATAAGCTTAGTTGATGTGCTTATGAGCTTATTGAAAAATTAATACAAGCTCATTTTCTTTGTCTTGTGAACTTATTCACTTGAGCTTAAGAACTTTATAAGCTCATAAGCTTCAAAAAATGAGCTGGTCAGCTTATCAATGACTTCAATAAGCTCATAACCATTGGTAATTTGTTGAGCCCATTTTTTCACCTTGTGAGCTTTTAAAAGTTTAGCTTTTGGACTTGCATAAGCTAAGAGTTCAAGTTGATAAGCTCATAAGCCGAATAAAGTGGGCTTGTGAGCTTTTCAGATTTCATATAAGCACATAAGACGGAAAAACAAGCTAATTCAAGCACCTCCATAAGATATTATATACATGAGAATATGAGATGGTGAATCAGGCGAGATGTGTAAAGTGTAAACATTGATAGCCGAACTTTTCAGTTGAAATGTGATATACTTGAAAAAATGTTGAAATGCGCATAATAAATTTGATGTGGAGTCATTCGCTAGGTGTAAAATGTGGGTTAGTTCACTTGAGCTTGGTTTCGTATCCGTTCATCAAACTGATGGAATGATCTGTAGTGTATATGCCTATGGCCGTTGTGGTAAGAAACTACTTCTTCTCAGTCGGGCTTGCAGAAGAATCTATAAATATCTTCTTTTTTTTGTTCTTTCAGAGCCAAATAAACCGCGACTGATTAGGTGCTAGCTTTAAAGAAACACCATATTTGATTAGTTTCGAAGCAGCTATATTGTGACAGAGTTGCGCTTATTACCCAAAAAATTTATACTCGTATGATTTAGCTTCCATAAGTTACTGATAGAAACATGGTTGAGCAATTTCTGTTAACCAATGTGAATTTCATTTGATATAACGAGGTGCTAATAACATTGTTTGTACCAGAAAACGAAACTTAGAAGCCGACAAAAGAAACTGAAAGCATACAATCTTTCTACTCTAGCAGAATTTCTACCCGACATAGAGTCTTCCAAGAAACCAACTCCTGCTGATTTCAAAGTCACTAGTAAATCAAGGCAAAAACTAGTGTGAGTGTCGCACCCTTTTTGTTCTTTTCTTTAAGATTCATTTGTATTTTTTGCTGATTTATGTGGTGTTTGATCAGAATGAAAGAGTCAAGTCATATCCGTCCCTTTTCATATTCATTATCCATGTATCCCGAAAACACAAAATTCTGAACACTCTTAGAAGTAATATCAACACGCCTAAAACCATAACAATACTTTAACTCCAATGTTTCCAAAAGAGGACACCCGGATAATATATTTTGAATCAAATCTTCACTCAAGTCCGCTTCGGAAATAGACAAACTCGCAAGTTTACTCCAACTAATCGCATGCAGTTGGATAAATCACAAGCATTCTCCAATTTCAATTTCAAATGAGTAAAACACGAGTTGATAAACATATACTGATCCAACACAAACTTGGGTAAAGATAAGTCAAGGTGTTGAACGTTACAACTAATAGCATAACGAATCCAGTTAACTTGTGGTTCAAACTGAATAACATAAGAGGTATGGATTTGAAATTTGTGGAGGTATTCGATTGGCAAGCGTTGGGTTTAGGGTTTGTCGACGAAACGAAACAAAGTTTTTTGTTAAGCTGATAGTAAATTATTATCGATAAAAAATGAGATTAGAAACAAAAGCCAAAGATGTTGCCATATTTTGGAAGCGTACCGTTCTAAATTGCCTCTTTTGTCTCAGAACACTAGATATTATATCAATAATTAAGCCAATCTGGTAACAAACTTTATATCTTATATCTTCATTTGTCGGTAAATCTGATGGATTTACTCTAGATATTGATGGATGTTTCACCATGACCAACAATTACTGCTACCTTCATTTTTCTCATAAAAGGAAAGAAAGAAAAGAGACAACTGCAGAATGAACATTTATTGTTTTACACTTTTACTGGTCTTCAAAGTTTACGATTGTTTATCTTAAGCACCCTCTAAGTTACACTCCCAGTTTTATAAACTTTTTCAAAAATATAAACTTTTTGTATCTAGTTAGGTAAAGATTTGTAAGAGAGTTTAGTTGGTCACTTCCGTTCCGTTGAGAAAGTTCATTATTTAAAAAAGATTGAAAATCTACGTTTTGAGCAAATTGATTATATTTTTTTTATTAGATATCAGAAGTAAACATCATATAATAGTAATCAAAGCTATAAATCAAAATTTGATTCACAAATCATTGCTAAAATCAGTTATGTAGGATACCTTAAATTGTTAGAATATTCAGTATTTACTTAAATTGCCAAAACAGAAAGTTTTTTAACATTGATTCGAATTTTTTTACACATTATGAATATAATCACATAAAATGAGTTTACGCTTTAAAAACTTTGAATCAAGTTAAAAATCTATCATTTTGAAAGACCTTCTCAATCTTCTCAATAATAAAAACCTTCTCAATCGATCTGATTCAGTGGGTCAATCTTAATCTATATCTAAATCTATATTATTTGTAATGAAAAAATCTACAAAAGTGAAAAGATTAAGTAATCTATTTATGAAAACTATAATCAATGTTTTGAAAATCGGGTATTTAATCGACCCGATCGAGTCACTGGGTCACCGGCTAACTGGGTCAATTGTCGACCAACGGTCAACCCTTTCAAAAATATAAAAACCGGTTTGATTTGACCCGTTTTCAAAACTGTGGAAAACTAGAAGGGAGGGGGGGTTGAATAGTTTTCTTGATTAATTGTTATGTTTTCAAAATTTTACTTGAAACTTTGTGTGAAATGACTTGATGTTGATCTTGGTTTGTGAAATATAAAAGCAAGAAAAGAAATGAGTAAGAGAGAAATAACCGTACACAATTATTTCAAGTGGTTCAGCTACAAGGACCACCTCATTGCCCTACTCCACTCCCCAAGTCACCTACTCGAGAGTTTGTTAAACACTAGTCACCAATCTCCTTTTTGACCAGCAGAGAAGCCTCGCAACGATAGTTACACCTCTTTAATAATACAAAGCTAAATAACGGATTCTTCACACAGTAGAATCGAACCAACACAACTACACTTGATATACAAATGATGAATGGACTAACAACTACAAAGTAATGGTCAAGGCTCAGCAATGAGATCTTGAAAGAGTTATGGAGATCGAATGCAAGGTACTTGGTACTGATCGTCTCGGAGAATGCTCGATAATTTCTTTTTTTGAAAGTAAATTTACCTAAAAGAAGCAAAGAAAAATATGCAAGAGAAGTAGAGAAAGATCAGTAGATAAGAGAGTATTTCTTAATGAAAAGGTGTGAGAAAACATGAGAAATGGCTTGGTATTTATAGCCAAAAATAGTACTGTAGCCCCATGACAATGAAGACTAAGTTATACACAGTGATGTATCTTTTGTCCCTAATGATGCAGTAATGATTATTACCAATGATATATATGAGCAGGATGCCATATGTGTCACTTCTAACAATGTTGTTAATGCATCCCTTACTGTTGAGCTTGCTAGATATAAGGAATTAGCTGAGGTTTATGAAAAAAGGGCCTAATTTGAACTAACTGAACGAGAACTCATGATTGATACACAGATGAGAATGATTATCAAAGACCGTAATGTTAAGGAAGAATCTTTACAACAGGAACTTCATTCTATTAAAATGCAACTTAACTCTACCCTTAACCATAACAAGTTAATACGAGAAGAAGTATCAACATTAAAACAGGATTTTAAACAGAAAGAAAATAAGCTCCTTGAAGAATTTCTGGACATGAAACACTTAAAAGAAAAGGTCAAAGATAAGCTATATAAACAAGATCAGTCTCTTCAAATAGTCCATATGTTGTGCAAACCTAAGTCCTTTTATGATGAAGTCAATAGGGTAGCAATAGGCTACAAGAACCCTTTTTATCTGTCTAAAGCAAAGCAAATTCAACCTGCTCTATATAATAGTTATGAGATTGTCAAGACTAACCATGCTTGTGCCTTAGTTCATGACTCAGCGGACACCCTAGAGATAGCTGAGACTACTAAGAAACAAATGCTTGAAAAAATGAAAGACCTGGAGTGTGTGAAAAAGAAGGTCAAGATTGCACCACATGATTACTCGAAAGAGAAATATCTAGCGACTTTCACACCTTAGAAACAATTGACCCCTAAGCAGATATTTTGGTCTGGTGACCTTCTCAAAATGAAGGCCAAAGCTCTCAAAGAGAAGGCTAAATCTGCAAAACTAATTACAGCTATGACGGTGTATCCTCCCAATACACCTGCAAAGCTAGTCCCAAAAGTCCTCCTAACAAAAAGTCAAGTACAAGTGAATATTTATTCTCTAGTATAACTTTTTTCTGAATTTAATAAAACTTATAAAAAGAGGATCACACCTACGGGTCTTACGGAAGGGGAAAAGGGTTTTGAACAAACAAAGACATGTTATCTCACCGAGGTAATCCGATTTTTCAAAACAATCAAAGAACATTTTGAGGGAATTCAAAAAGCTCTTGTCAATGAAATTAAGGAAATGAAAGAAGTTATTGATCAAATGGAGGCTGAGGTGGACCAACATGCTGTTGATAAGAAGTGTGATGAAATTAAGAGAAAAAATCTTCTCATTGAGAATGAGAACCTAATTGCTGCATGCTTGTCCAAAGATGTATTTTGTACTGCAACAGATTATGTGCTTAATGTATCTAGATTCTCTGACATGCATAATGCTTACACTATTGCACAAAAATGTATTACTGAACTTGAAGCTGAAAATTCTAATTTGACATAAAAGATTCAAAAAGATGATCATGATGAGATGATAAAACATTTTTCTAAACTTGAGGTGGAACACTTAAACTTGCAATTGAAGTATTAACATCTTAAGGAACGTTTTGGAAACAAAAAATCAGTGACTGATGTGTCGTTTTGTGGTGTATATTTTATTGATTCAAGTTTTAAATTTATATTTTGCCGACTAAACCAAAAATAACACTTTAACGGGCAGTGTACCCGATCGGTAGTAGTTTCGTGGTAAGTAGGGTGTCGAACACTTAAAGCGAGGTTAAATCTATCAATTTAATTAATATCTTGGCTATCTAATCTATGTTAACTCTATTCTATTCTAAACCTATGTTAAACCTATGTTAAACATATGTCAGTCTAAATCCTAATTCTAACGAGAAAAGGGGGTTTTCAGACTAAGAGACTAGCACGGTTTGGTTGGTGACTACAATCAATTCAAGGCACTTTTACCCACGCAAGCTAATTAACAAAAAATAAAAGAGCGGTCGAACCTTATATAAGAAAATTGTATTAACCATTATTAATCCGATTAGAAAGTTGGTTTGTTTATTAAGTGCAATGATTTCTTCTCTCGAGGTGGCATATCATTCTTAAGACTTAGGCGTTACATCATCTTAAGACCTAGACACATTAATTCTATCATAAGTAAAGCATCTGTATAAAGCATCCTTATTTGCTGATTATAATCTATCTTAAGGATTAAAGCAATGGTGATCTTGTTAAACCCTAGCTCATAGAGACTTTACCCACTTACCACTTAATGGCAATTTATACACTAATAGTCTACTTGTCCAACTATCCAATGGAATTAGAACATTACTTGTTGAATTATCTAGGTCACCTACTAGTCAACACGATTAATAAACCATTAGCAATATCCAATTAACTAGTTAAGCCCGAGGCGTATCCTAGACACTGACTTAGAAGGACAATATTTATGTAACTATAATTCTAGATGTATAAATTACTATATGGACAGCTATCCAGAACTCTAGATCTACTTGGTTTGCTTCACTGGATCCAGTTGAATGATAGGTCGCATACAAAAGCGCGTAAACAAGTATTAATTGATAAACCTAAAAAGCATACAACGATAAATCAAGAAATTGAGATAAACGAATACCAAACATTCAAAGCTTCATAATAATGGCTAATACCCAAAGGTATTAGCTTTCAAACGTCATAATAAATACAAGAGCAATTATTTAGCCAAGGTAAACTAACCGAGTTAACGAATGATACCAAAAACTGAACGATTACTAATGTATATGGAATTACACGATGTCTTCTATGGAATTGATAACGTTGCTCGACCTCTTCTGCTCTTTTTCTCCTCTGAAAATCAACTTTTATGGTTTAGGTATCGAGAATACGATTTAGCACACTAAAAACTCATTTTTGATTTTTCTATTTATAAGGTCAGGAAGTCGGTTGGATACGACATATCCAAGTGTTGGATACGGCGTATTAGGGATTTCTTGGAGTAGGGACCATGCTTGATATCTTCCAGAATATTATATTAATTCCATATTTTGAATACGGCATATTGAGTCTCTCTGGATACGGCGTATTGGGCTTATTCCTCTGTGGTCTTTGGTGAGTGCAGGCACGGATACGCCGTATCTTCCTTGATAGATACGGCGTATTGGTCTTCAGAATAGTAATCTTCAAAATATCTTCATTTAAGCTCTAGCATGCGCGCCTTTTACTATCTTTCACCAATTACTCCATAATTACTGCAATTCTTAAATATAAATGATTAACAATTATTTGCATTAACTATACAAAATGGGTTAATAACATGGGATAAATGATGCTATAAAATAGACGTTATTTGATGTCATCAGTGACATCTTTAGATGCTCCTGCATTTGAGTCAGTTTTTGAAATTGGACACCTAAAAGAACAGCTTCAAGGAAGGGGCAATACAATTAGAGAAATGAAAGCAAAAATTTCTCGCTTTAAAAAGAAACATAGTAAAGCAGACCTCATTCTTGACTTTAAGGCCTTACACTCTCAGAACAAAGATTTAAATGCAAAAGTCAATGCCCTTCAAGATCTAAATGAGCGTTTTAGGGTAGAAAACAAAAAAGTTAAGCAGCATTACAAGGAATTGTATGATTCAATCAAGTTAACGCGTGCTAAAACCATTGAAAAGACAACTTCTTTGTTAACAGAAATTGAGACTCTAAAGGCTCAGATAAAAGGGAAAATGAAATGCGTCACTATGCTTGATCCTATGAAACCAAAAGTTCTTGCCCCCGGTATGTATGTTATCGATGTTGAACCAATCCCCCCTCAAAATAGGAACAATAAAGAAGTTCATCTAGAGTATCTCAAATATCTTAAGGAAAGTGTAGGAACTCTTCGCGAGATTGTTGAAGAGGCCAGGGTTGAAAAACCATTAGATAGCTCACTTGCATATGCCTGCCTTTACACTAAACACTCTCAAGAATTGCTTGAATATGTCATTGGCACTTATCCGAAAGATTTTAATAAAAGATATAGAAAGATAGCTATTCTCCCTTTAAATAGGAAAAAGCGAGTTACTTTTATCGAACCAGGTGAAACTTCAACTAATAACTCACAAACACATGTTGAACAACAGAAAATGAAAAAGACTAATGAACCTATGATTCCTTCTACATGAGTAAAATATGCTACTGCAGCTAGCGGGTCAAAGCCTACGAGCAATACAAAGAAAGATAAGACCTTACCAGCTAAGAGTGACATGAAGAAAGTAGAAGCCCATTTTAGGAATAATAAGTCTAGTGTGAAACAAAAGAATCGTGTTGATTCTAGTATTAGCTTTAGAGGTACTGTAATTAATTCGAATCCTACTTCTGTCTACAAAACTTGTAACAAATGCTTAATGTCTTTTAATCATGATAAATGTGTTGTGAAGTCTTTGAAGTTTGTTAAGAAATCCCCTGTCAACAAGGTTTGGAGAGTCAAGCAGGTTAAGCAAGTGTGGCAGGCAACTAGAAAGTTGTTTACCAATGTCAGATTTCAGTGGTAGCCCACTGGTAGGAAATTCACTTTAGGAGAACAGTGCCCTTTAACTAGGTTTACTGAATCTAAAGTAGTACCTACAAAACAACTTAAAAGCGTTAGTACCAGTAAAATTATGATAACAGAGAGATTAAGTAACACTTCTCAGAAACCATTAATTAGGTATCAGCGTAAAAACAAACAGGAAAAATCAATTTCCACTGACAATCCCACTAAAACTATCACACAATCAATTAATAATTCTGTGAAACTTTCTGTCTATGCTAACCAACAGGACCCTAACAGAAATTGGGGATCCAACATACCAAACTCTCCATACTCGTCTGTTTTCAAATGTAGGTCGTACATATCATCCTTTGGTATTTGGACTCAGGCTGTTCAAAACATATGACGGGGGATCGCTCACAGCTCAGGAATTTTGTGAAAAAGTTCATCGGGACTGTTAGATTCAGGAATGACCATTTTGGTGCTATCATGGGTTATGGAGATTATGTGATTGGTGATAGTGGATCATTCCTCTGAATGATTTACCAGAAACTGATAACAATTAGGCCAATGCACTTTCCAGTTCGTATCAAGATCTAGATGAATACAAGCTACTACGACAGACTGGCGATATAAGTTCATTCATAAACTGGTTCTATAAACGGATTGGAAAGAAGAAGCTGAGCAAAGCAGACTTAGAAGGCCCATCTTTCAAGGTAGTCTAACCATTTTACGACTACGGTATTTCTCTTCAGTTTCAAATGGAAGAGTGTCACTTTCTGCTTACCGATCAAGTTGATTGGGTTAATCCTGAAGGTCATCGAGTTATGCCTGACGTGAGCAAACCATTACCTCTCGGAGGTCCACCAGGTCAGGTAACAATTCAACCATAATTCTTCTTCAATAAAGATCTAGAATACCTTGTGTCAGGCAGTAAAGAAAGGAGGAGTGCTCTGTCTATATCCAAGCTGAAGGCAATTAACTATCCAGATTTTAGGCTTGAAGAACTCGTAACATCACTGTGGATTAAAAGTGAACGAGAATACGATATTAGTGCAGCCCATGGTATTCCTCATTAGTGGTTTAAGCGCAAGGAATTCTACTTCAATAGACACAGTGCCCCCTCTGATCGTTATGCAGTCAGATCTCACATGCGGATTCTCAGTGTCGTTAGTCTTAAGACAATATCCAGATACGGCTACACCTACTTGAAAGAGATTGTTCTACGCAGAGCTGACTACAAGGAATACAAGATCTGAGAATCCATTTTCAAGAATCTACATCCTAATGACTTTGAAGACCAGTATCTTCTTCATCTTCAAGGCACGCTTAACCATCCGTCTAGCTCTGACAAAGTTCGCATGTTCAACGCAGTAAACATGTGGATTAGGAACATTGTTATCAGAAAACGGGTGGAAGACTTGCAACTCGGCATTGAGAGCTATCAGACGAAGCTCAACCTTACTGAACCGAACTGGGATGCATCTGGTTTTTTCTTTTTAAAGAAGATTACACAATCATTTCAAAGCCACATGCTGTAATCTACAAAGATAGAATGATCAAAAGAAGATGATGAGGGAGACTGAGGTGCACAAGTTTAGTGATGGCACGTTGAATAGGACTCTGTATAAGCTGGATCACATGGTTAAAGACTTCAAGTTGTTCAAGTACAATGCGAGCATGGATTATAAAATCTGCTTTGGGATGATAAAAGAAGGAGTAAAGACTTTATAGAGGTGATTAAGAAAAGACTCAAGATTAGGAGAATATTCCGGATTCTGGAAAGATTTGTCAGTGGATAGTTAAGAGATGTCGACTATAGACTTATCCAGAGAACTGAATGATTTTATCATTTTGATACTCAGGTTAATATCTTCTTATTTTGTATAATATATCTTGTACATTATTAAAAGTATGTAGTGTATCGTTAAGTGTTAAGTGTCATTGTATAAATTTTTCATGATTTTTTCGTTAAACTTAAAATCTTTCAAAATTATTATACTTGACACTCACACATACCCTCACAGATTAAGGGGGAGCATTAATATGTTCCATAATTGGCTTGTGAATAATCAGCACATTTTTCTCCCAGTTTTCCAACATATTTGAATCTATTGGTATCTAAAATTTCAAAGGATTTAAAATTTTTGATAAGGAGAGAAAATGTGATTTAAATATGAAAACTGATATAAAATGTGACTTTGTAGATTCATATGTATACTCCATCCTCCTTGTTCTAAACATGTTCGCTTATCGATGCACATGTTAAGGAGGAGCATTTCTGAATACCAAAAACAATCAAGGTACAAAAAGCTTTGATATTTATATCACACGTACCTGATTGAGGTTTTCAATTGGTTTTATGGCAAGGTGAACAGTACCAAAAAGACCGACCATGTATTTACTTTTATCATAGTTATAAGGTTGGTAAGGTTGTAGTAGTTCCTATGATCCAGCCAGAACTGGAGGGATCTACCCACGGACAATCCACTAGATAGTGTAGAAGTCCTTAGGTATGATTTTGTTGAAAACTATAAGGGGTGGTTGAATAGTTTTCTTGATTAATTGTTATGTTTTCAAAATTTTACTTAAAACTTTGTGTGAAATTACTTGATGTTGATCTTGGTTCATGAAATATAAAAGTAAGTAAAAGAAAGAGTTGGAGAGATATAACCGGGACACAAGTAATTATAGTGGTTTGGCTACAAGGACACCTTCCTTGCCCTACTCCACTCCCCGAGTCACCTACTCGAGAGTTTGTTAAACACTAGTCACCAATCTCCTTTTGACCCATGGAGAAGCCTCACAATGATAGTTACACCTCTTTAATAATACAAAGCTAAATAACGGATTCTTCACACGATAGAATCGAACCAACACAACTACACTTGATAAACAAATGATGAATGGACTAACAATTACAAAGTAATGGTCAAGGCTCAGCAATGAGATCTTGAAAGAGTTATGGAGATCGAATGCAAGGTACTTGGTACTTGATCGTCTCAGATGAATGCTCAGTAATTTCTTCTTTGAAGTAAATTACCTACAAGAAGCTAAGAAGAAATATGCAAGAAGTAGAGAGAAAGACCAGTAGATAAGAGAGTATTTCTTAATGAAAAGGTGTGAGAAAACATGAGAAATGGCTTGGTATTTATAGCCAAAAATAGTACTATAGCCCGGTTCTGCCGGTGCCATTGGCAAATGGAACCGACAACCAAAACCAATGGAACCGGCCAACAGTAACCAAATCCGAATTTTGATTCTTAAGATCTTGATAAATCTTGTGTAATCTTGTAAGATTACCCTTGGATTTGCTACATTTGATTAGGTCATGCATGATGTAATTAGAGGTGAAATTAGAAAATATTTTTGTGTGTAGTTTTGGTTAACATGAAATAATGTATACACATTCTTATGTTCTTTTTGATTTTGTGAAAAATTGTGTTTTAGAGAAGGTTTTAGCATAATGTTACTTCAAGTTTTATCATCAATAAAACAATGAAGATCGCGAAATTGAAATAAACATTTTTGCCGGTTTATTTGTATTAACAATCTCCCCCTAATTGTTGATGGCAAAAACCAAAGTTTAAAGTTGATTAAAAGATGGTTATTACTGAATTTTAGTTAATTTTAATCAATTGGTCTCTTCTCCCCCTTTTTGTCAAAACAAAAAGATGGAATGGGTTAGTCCATATTTCTTGAGAAATGGTAAACTCCCCCTTGAGAGGTGCATAGAGATCTGCAAAAATGAGTAGGTTAAATAGAATGGGACATATTCCCCCTTGCTTTGTGAGTACATGCAAATAAAAGTTAGACAACAAAAAGCTAAAAGTGTCTTCTGTAGTACCGGCTAGCCGATGCTGTTCCTGGAAAGGAACCGGCTTGTTATCGGACAGAACCGGCTGACTAAAAAGTTAAAGTCTACAAATTTTAAACAAGAAAAATGATCATATGACAACAATAAATAATATTTATTTAAGATAATGAAACATTAAGGACATTACATTAAAACAACAAAGAGCTAGATATTCTTAACGAATCAACTGTTTTATTCTAGCATTCTAGGCCTATTTCTAGTAATTGTGCATGAGAACATTTAAGCGGCCGAGAATGTGGTTGAGAATGAATCTCACTTCTCCTTTGAAGTTGTCGACGATGGCTTGAGTTTGTTGGCAATGTTCATAAAACATTTCATGAGTAAGCATGGGAAAAGGATTGTTAGGTCCTAATGGCGGAAGTGGTGGTAAGTTTGAAGGTGGATTTGGTGAACATTGTGGTGGAAATGGTAGGATTGGTGGTTCCATGTCAAGAGTAGGAGAGGGAAAAGATGAATCAATGGGTGGGATAGGAGGTAGTTCATTAGCTAGACGCTCAATGGTGTCAAATGATAGATGAGGAGATGGATGATTAGTTGTTGCGGGTGGAAGATCCTCGAGAGAGTCGAGAAAAGCTTGAGGAGAGGTAGGTGGAGTAGAGAATAATAGTTCGATTGGGTCAAGATTGATAGCTAAAGGGGATGTGAGTTTAGAAGGTTGAGTTGGTGTCGGGGGTGGCGAAGTTAATAGTGGAGGTGTTGACTTAGGAGTAAGTAAGAGATTGTCATTGTTGCTAGTTGGTGATAGATGTGGAATAGAAGTTTGGGAAGTTAGAGTAGTTGGTGGAGTTCCTGAAACATAGTCTGATGGAGGTGAAAGAGGTTGGTAGGGATGTAAAGATGTCCTTGGATTGTTGAAGCAACAAGGTCTAACACTTATTCAGGCGGTCCTTTTTAGATTAGTTTTGTTTTCTTTAGGCATTGTTGAAGAAGGATGATGGTGAAGAGAAAGGCAAGAATTGAGTCATATTTATAGAAGAAAGTTTGAGGTGATTTTAATGCATTACTTGTTGGTTTTAACATAAAACAATGATTAGAAGGTGCCCTAGGTCAACTTCTACTATTAGGAGTTGATTGATGTGACAAGGAGGGAAAATTTGAAATGGATTTGTGAAATTCGTATTTTTTTTAAAAATTATACTGATCAGGCGGTTCTGCCGGTGATATTCAACGAAGGGCACCGCCTTGAAAATCAAATGGCACCGCCGACCTAAAAGAATTATGAAGAAGAAATTTTCATGATATGTTGGAGGTGCAGTTTTTCTTGACTCAGAAGTGAAAAATTAGTTTTATAAGAAAAACCCTAAGCCTCCTTTTAATATAGCTATAATTGAACGTGTTTGAAATGACATATTGACCATGTGTTTCGTTGAATACGTTCAAGTAGCATAAAAAAATTATTTGTATTAATCAATAGAAAATGTTTTGACTCAAAAAAAATTATTGTTATTAAGTGTTTGGTTTCATGAGGCCAAGTCCTAGTCTAAGAAGATTGAAGGGTTCTCTTTTAAGAGGTTTGGTTAAGATGTCGGCAATGTTATCTTCGGAGGCGACTTTATCTATAGTGATATTTCCTTTTTGGACATTATCACGAAGGAAGTGGTGACGAATTTCTATATGTTTGGTGCGAGAGTGAAGAACGGGATTTTTACTTAGGTCAATTGCTCCTTTGTTGTCACAAAGAACGGGTATGTCATCTAATTTTATATCATAATCTACTAGAGCTTATTTCATCCATAAGGCTTGTTGGCAAGCTTTTTCGGTGGAGACATATTCTACTTCGGTGGTTGAGATGGCTAAGGCTGTTTATTTCTTGGAGAATCATGAGGTAAGACAATAACCCATGAATGTACATACACCACTAGTGCTTTTGCGATCGACGTAGTCTCCCGTATGGTCGAAATCGGCGTAGACGATGGTTTCTAAGCCGGTTCCTTTGGGATACCATAAACCTAGATGGGGTGTACCTTTGATGTATCGAAAGATTCTTTTCATGACTTCAAGGTGGGAAGTTTTTGGTGCTTCTTAAAATGGCCGCAAAGACAAACGCTAAACATGATGTCCGGGCGACTGGCCGTTAGGTAGAGTAAACTGCTAATCATGCCACGATATTTAGTGTCGTCAATGGATTGACCGTCTTCGTCATGGGTGAGTTTGGTTTCGGATGACATGGGAGTTTTGATTGGTTTGGAGTCTTCAAGGCCGAATTTTTTAAGCATTTCTTTGACATATTTAGATTGATTAAAGAAGATTCCATCTTCGAGTTGTTTGATTTGTAGACCAAGGAAGAAATTTAATTCACCCGTCATGCTCATCTCAAACTCATCATGCATGATTTTCAAGAAATCATCGCAGAGCTCTTGACAAGTTGATCTGAAGATGATGTCGTCCACATAGAGTTAACATTTGAGTTATGTGAGTTTCTCTTCTTATAAATAAAGGTGTATCTACTAATCCCATGGTATACAAGTGATCTAAGAGAAAGGCTTTAAGTCTGTCATACCAAGCTTTGGGTGCTTGTTTGAGACCATAAAGAGCCTTTTTAAGTTTGAAAACGTGGTTGGGTTTTTCAAAATCTACGAATCCAGGGGGTTAAGCAACATAGACTTCTTCGTTTATAAAACCATTAAAAAAGCACTTTTTATCGCATATTTGACTAATACTAAGAAGATTAAAGCTAAGGTTTTCTACATGACTAACATCATGAATAGAGAGGGAGTTATGAGTAATCGTACCTTTATCGATGATCTTGCTTTTAGTATTACTACCAAACAACACATTACCTCCGTCAATTGCTTTGTAAGTTGAGAAGAGTTTCTTGTTACCCGTCATGGGTCTCGAACAACCACTGTCTTTGATCCATTCATCCGGTTCAAGCTTGACCTTTTATCGCACCTCGTTTTCGTGTGCCATGAGACAAATTTCTTCTTTATCATCTCCGCTATCACTCTAACAGCCCACTACGAACTCCTTTTGATCGTTGAAAGAATTCTTTGGACAATCACTAATGAAGTGGTTTAGATTGCCACACTTGAAGCACCTTTAGTCTTCTTTCTTGCCTTCCTTGGCCTTTCGGAAGTTCTTCTTGTCATCTTAGGGTTGTCGGACAAATTTTCCTCTTTTTCGAAAGAACTTTTTGAAATCCCTAACGGCCATTGCATATTCTTCGTCGTTGCCTAACCATGATCGCATGAAGGAAGAGGTATCTCTCTTTCATCTACTTAACACTACACATCCAACTGCATTTAGGGCAAGAGATTTCTAGCGCGTTTGCTCTTGTTGTTCCTGCACTTTGCGCGCATGTACCTTCTCAAGTACTACCTCATAGACTTTGAGATTAGAGCCGACTAGATCGTGCTAGAGATAGACATTTTTGAGCGCCGCATCCTTGGGATTTCCTTCCAATCGCCGTCACCTTGGCACGCCTCTCTTTATGGAAGGGGAGCTCAAGAATTTCGCGATACATGGCGAGCGCGCGCGTCGAAAAACGAGATTACATCACTATTGCTTGAGTCTTGTAAACTGATGAGGTATTGAAATCTATGCGCGCTCGTGCTTAATTAGTAACGCTCTCTCTCATACATCGATTTATAGACGAGCGCGCTCTTTCATATTTTTTGTACAAAAAGATATATTTTATTATCTTTAACTTGTTTGTTACCTTGATGAGTAGTTATTAAAAAATTCCAAATATTTTAAGCTGTATCGCACATGAAAATTCTTTTGTATTCCTTTTTAGGTAGAGCGTTCAATAAAACCATTTTTGCTTCATCATTTTTGGAAATCATTTTCTTATGGTTCTCATCAAAAATTTTCATATGGGATAACTCAATAGTCATTCACACACACAATCTTACGTACTTTGATGGTAGGTTTAGAGAGTTACCATAAGCGACTCTCTCTCTATTTACCAAAAGCGACAGTCAATATCCTAAGACATTCTCACATAAAGTTTTTCAAAACGGTTTTTCCAATATATAAAACAATCTTTTCACACCTCGAATAGAGGTACACACACACACATACAAGTCTCTCTACCTTTTCTTTGGTAGTTTTCATTCCGGATCCATAATCATTTTGAAAAAAGATTCTTAAAACTCTACTCTATTTATCTTAAAACTTGGTAACCTGGCTCTTCTCTGATTATCCAATATTCGATGGAAACAATAGGAAGGGGGTACACACACACACACACACACACGCTGATTAAGAAGTTTATCTTCTCTCACACACAAATTTTGCTTCAGCGCGCTTTGTGTGACACTGACTTTGATGTTGACTCCTTGGTTCGTGAAATATAGAAGTGAGTAAAAGAAAGAGTTAGAGAGATATAACCAGGACACAAGTATTTATAGTGGTTCGGCTACAAGGACACCTTCCTTGCCCTACTCCACTCCCCGAGTCACCTACTCGAGAGTTTGTTAAACACTAGTCACCAATCTCCTTTTTGACCGGCAGAGAAGCCTCACAATGATGGTTACACCTCTTTAATAATACAAAGCTAAATAACAGATTCTTCACACGGTAGAATCGAACCAACACAATTATACTTCATATACAAATGATGAATGGACTAACAACTACAAAGTAATGGTCAAGACTCAGCAATGTGATCTTGTTGGAGTTATGGAGATCGAATGCAAGGTACTTGGTACTTGATTGTCTCGGATGAATGCTTGGTAATTTCTTCTTTGAAGTAAATTACCTACAAGAAGCTAAGAAAGATTATGCAAGAAATAGAGAGAAAGATCAGTAGATAAGAGAGTATTTCTTAGTGAGAATGTGTGTGAAAACATGAGAAATAACTTGGTATTTATAGCCAAAAAGAGTACTGTAGCCCGGTTCCGCCGGTGCCATTGGCAAATGGAACCGGCAGCCAAAACTAATGGAACCGGCCTACAGTAACCAAATCCGAATTTTGATTCTCAAGATCTTGAAAATCTTGTGTAATCTTGTGAGATTACCCTTGCATTTGCTGCATTTGATTAGGTCATGCATGATGTAATTAGAGAGGAAATTAGAAAACATATTTGTGAATAATAATGTATACACATTTTTATGTCACTTTGATTTTGTGAAAACTTGTGTTTTAGCGAAGGTTTTTGCATAATGTTACTTCAAGTTTTGTCATCAATAAAACAATGAAGATTGCAAAATAGAAATAAACATTTTTGCCGGTTTATTTGTATTAACAAATACGCATCCTCGCGTACCGATAAAGCGGGAGGTAAGTGGTATACCTTTAAGCCCGAGCAAAACAATATTGGTGACACCTATAATCCATCATGGAAAAGTCACCCGAACCTTAGGTGGAGGCAACCCCAAAATTCCCAAAATAATTTTTCAAACCCACCTAACCGGTTCCAACCCAATGGTTCGATCCTGAACCGTTGCTTCAACAACCGTCCTCAAAACTTTAACAATCAATCAAATCTAGAAGGACTGGTATCCGACTTCATGGCATCTCAAGATGCTAGATTGTCTAAGTTTGAAGCCGATTTCAAACGACAACAAGGTAAGATGACCAACAAAATAGACACTGTGTTGAAAGCCATCACCGATCAAATAGTGGGCACATTACCTAGTGATACGGTTAAGAACCCGAAACTGGGGACTCATCCAGTTTCCTCTGCTCATTCTTACCCAACAATGGACCTGTAATGCTTAACACAAATCCATAACTCAATTAACGCCATCACAATCCACCCCAAGCAGCCCGAAGAATCCCAAGTTAATGAGCCAGACATGGAACAAGAAGAAGGTAACCTTGGAAACACCAACTCTAACCCACAATCTGATCCTTTAGCTTTAATCGCCACATAACAAGTACGAAAGCTAAATTTAATGCTTGAATCGCCCGGGTTGGTTCCCCAATCCTCCAATGTAAAATTTGTCTGCTCTAAAGAGGATGATGGTGAGGTGATGTTCATCGAGATCATACGAGATGATGATGAACCTCGGAATGAGGGCCCCAATGAAGGTGAAGGGGCAACAACGGAAGAACCAGCAGTAGAGTACTTCGACACTTTCCCAACTAGAGATGAGCTAACCTACCATAGGTACCTAATGAGTGGCCTAATCCCTTCAATATTTCTAAGAAACCCTATCATCACGGAAGGATGCCCCTACAACCTTAAGATACCATGCAACATTAGACACGTGCATATCGAAAAAGCTTACATTGACCTTAACTCTCCTCTTAATATCATGCCCCGAATGATGTATAATTGGATCATGAGGAGAAAACTCGACCTTAAGGAAAATGCAAATGGAGGAATTAGCAATTTCACAGGAAGGATCAAAGGAATGCATGTATTCATAGGAAACTTCACCTATGTCGTAGACTTCATGATTGTCGAGGATATTAGTTCAATCATAGACCCTAGGTTGTCACAAGTAGTACTAGGGAGACCTTTTGTAGAAATATCCAACATGACTCATGACCCACCCGAAGGTGTTGTTAGATTCATTAGAGGGGCCGATGAAGTTGCCTATAAGATGCCCCATAAGATAGAACAATACGACTCATTGTCGGATTTAGAAAAAGAGCATACCAAATCAGTCTATCTTAGGAATGAGGAGGACAAAAGAAGAGGAGTTGACTATGTAATGAGTAAGGTATTAGGGTTCTACAAAGAATGCATAGAGCTTGGACCCATGTACCTAACAGGAGTAGATGATGAAGGAGAAGTCACGTAAGGACGTGTGACTTCGAGTCTAGCTACAAGACTCGTTAATAAAGAAAAGCGCTTCTTGGGAGGCAACCCAATTTACTTTTCCCGTAATTAGGAGTGTCATGTGTGTTTTAATTCTTCATAGTTTGTTTTATTATGTTTGAACTATCTTGTAATCATGCTTTGTATTGTCTTTAACCTCGTCTTAATTTCAATCAAAGGTAGTTTGCAAACAATAAGTGTAGGGGAATTTATCCGGCTTTTGAGCCAAATTCAAACATGTTAAATGAATTGTTTAAATTAATTCGCGTCAGTTTCGAGTCATATGATTGAATTGTTAAATCTCAGGTTTTATGCAGGAATTTGTACAGGAATTAACTTATGGAATCAAGTGCAGGAAATTTTTCATCAAAAACAAAATTTTCGTTTTCACAGACTGTGGAGACGGCGTCACAATTAACACGAGACACCATCACCACGACACCTGTGACGGGGTCACACAAACCCTGACGGCGTCAAACGCCCAGGTTCAGAAAACTTGAAGTTTTTAATTATTTTTGAAAATAAATCTTGCACAACATTTAATATATGTATTCTTCTGTTATAAATCTGCAAAAACCTAATGAGTTCAACAATTCTCTCATCCTATCTATCGAGTTGAACCCTAAATTCATATTGTATATTGGAAAATCGCACATTTTATGCTTGGTATAGTTATCTTTGTCGTTGATTACAGGTTATATTTGATGAGAAGAAGCTTGGAAGTTCTTAGGAAGTTTCATTGGATGGTTCTCGAAGGACGATTTAACCAGTTATCGCATGTTTCTTCTCCAGTATTGAGTAAACCATACTAGTTTCATTTCCTTGTTTTCTTTTCCCTTTATTCGTTTTAACGGGTACTTCTAGAGAACATTGAGGATAATGTTCAACTTAAGTGTAGGGGTGAAATAAACCTTAGAAATTATTCTTTCATTTGTTATTTGCTTTGTCCTTAAAATGATG
>BQNB010017378.1:37500-70029 GCA_026074375.1 Tanacetum coccineum | reverse complement strand
TTATTGTTATGGTAGTAAAATCACATAAGCTTTGACTACTAATATACATTCCCATTTGCAATGCGTAAATTCCAACAGCACTAAAGATAGAAAATTACACAAGACTCGAGAAATACAAACTTTACACTTTAAGCAACTAGCAACTGTAAATTAAACTTAATCTAACAGGGTAGGTTAAGGTGTAAGGGTGTAACGAAACAAATAGTTGTTGTAAATTCCTAAAGGATTGGCTCTACGGGTTGTTCTAATGGATCATCACTCTAAAGATAAGAGTGGAAAGGGTTTAAACGGAAGTTTAACTAACCAGTGTAGTTAGTTAATAAGCAACATGTAAAGGCGATTTGGGTGTAATCCTAAAATTTACCAATTTAAACAAGTTACTCTATCTAAATCCACAGTACTTATTATTGCGGTATCGAGTGATATACCAAACCAAGTTCTAAAGTCTACAACATCACCGGCACACTCATATTTTGTGGAATTTGGGTAAACATTTGGAAACAGAAAGCTTAAATCCTCATAATATTCTAACAAGGGTTATTGTATGCGGGTTATGTATCAAGTAATTTCACAAAAGTATGCTTGAAAAAATAATTTAAATTTGAGCATAATTTAAGCTTTTTATTGTGAAAAATAGGACAAGTAAACATTCTAATTCCACCCCCTACTTGAATTATACAACATCCTCGTTGTATATATAAAACATTAAATACCGGAATTTAAAAAGAATTAGAATGAGAAACTCCCCTGATATTTGTTCGGTAGTGATTCTCCATGTAACTTTATTGAGCAAGAATTCGTGTTGAGCAGCCGTCTTGAGGTTTCAAGACTCCAACACTTCAGTATCTCCAGATTTTGTAGATTATCTACCAACATCGTCGATTTTTCTTTCACGAGGTCATGTGTAAATTCTCAGAAAACAAATGCAATTCTATCTCCGTGTATTCGTTTGGTTAGAATCGAAATAAATACCTAAAACTGTACAAGAAATCAATACGCCCTATCCATTCCCTAGGATACGCCGTATTGATACCTATATACGTTGTATTCATTTAATGAATATGTCGTATAGACTGTGCTGAAAATAAAGACTGGATAACGTCCAGATAATCAATACGCCGTATCCATGGAGTTTAGATACGCCGTATTGATGTCTGGGAAGACAGACTCGATAACAAAATTAAATAACAATTTGGGTTGTCTCTCGGGAAGTACTTTTTTTACAGCGAAGTCTTTAAGTTAGACTTTTCTTCAACTTTCACTCATTTGAAATCATCTCTCATTCCTATTCTTGCATTTAGTGTGAATATCCTGCTTGGTTCCGTAACTTATTCATGAACTATGATGCTGAACTTGCTGCCAGGCTTGATTCTATCACATAGAAACAAATCAAAACGTCATATCATGATATATATGCAAAAATATGGGAACCTGTTTAATAGTTAGATACATCATGACACGAATGATAATAAATGTACATATCTAGACAAGAGATAAAGGTAGTAGAGATCATGGGTCCGACTACTATGGGCCATGCTGAGCTGTGGAGGTGTTGGCATCGTCAGTCCTCTGCCTAGTGCGTCTCTAGAATGCTAAAGGTGAGCTCCCTTGGAAAGTCCCATCGAATGCATGATATGTCAGCCCACTAGCATCCATCAACTGCGTCATACATGTCATCATCCATGTGAAGAATCTCCCCTGATCGGTTATCGATCTCTCCACAAGTCCACAAAAGCTCCCTACATCTCTACACAGTCCCTGCACATCCTCCTCTAATCTCTGAGGCACAGTCCTAGCAGCAACTGAAGGTGGTGGTGGTGGTAGCTACTGAGGTGCCTATACGGGTGCCGAAACAGCCTGGTCACCCTCGTCAATAGCAAGAGCATCCTCAGCTATAGCCAGGGCACCAGCCGTAGTATCTTGCTGCCTCTCTGGTCCCATGGCCACCCAGTCCCAAGTATCATCAAGTTGCACATAAATCTGCAGTCTAACCAATGCTGCCATGTCAATCATCTGAGGCTCAGGGGCAACAACCGTCAATCCTCCTAGAATCTTCGCAGTTAGTAATCCAAAATGCTGAGCCAATCATTCCACAAACTGTCCACCAAAAATATACGCCCCGCTCTTCCTCCCAGCGGTAAACCTCCTTAAATATCGGGCTAACAAGTAAGGGATATTAACCGATCCAACATCCATCCCTCTCAGGTAAAACAAATCAGTCACGGTCACCTTCTCAGGTGCCTGACTCCTCCCAGCAATATTGCGTACCATCATCCTATGGCATAGTCTCAAGACCGGATCCCTGATCAAAGTGTAGGAAGGGGGAGGTCCCAAGAAATCTCCATCGGTCAATAATCATGTAGAACCCCCTTCCTAGGGATCATCCTCTCACTCTCACTCCAGTACCTAGCAAAACCAAGGGACTCCATCTCCTCCCCGATGTGTAATCCTAAGACCAGAATAAACTGCCTCCAGCTCAATCGTCTCCTGGCTCCACCTAACTGAAACTGAATAGTACCGGGAGCATCCAAATCAAGTAATACCTCTCCAAATCAGAGTGTCCCAAGGAACTCCAAAATAAGCTCCCAAACCAGTGGTCCCCTATTACTAAACATCCTCCTCCAAGCCTGACTAGTAAACACAACTACACCGGCCTCATCACGGTGCTCCATCGCCATCGTAGCAAACAAACCATCCCTCAGAAGCTCCCTGAAAATCCATAACCTGTACCCTGTGTATCTCTCGACTGTAAATCCTCTCCAACCTCGACTCAGAATCTGCTATATCTGAATCAGTATACTCCAACCCCTCGTACCTAAGAAATCGGTGTCACTGCTCACGTGGTGGAAGAGCCATATCTGCAAAATCAACGAGGAAAGCACAAGAGTATAGAAATTTAAACCATCTGTACTGATTCAAACAAAATAGGATATATAATATATACCTAATTATCAATAATAGTATAAGATAAGTATTCCGTAAGGATTCTACAAGATTACTTTTATCCAAAGTAAAATTCAAAACCTTCCCGAGTCGTATCCCGACGAGGTGCGAATTGAAAATCAAGGTTAAGTTCGTGATCACGTGATTGAATATTTTAAAAAAATTTGATTTGGTTTCCTATTTTTAACAAATATATTGCAAAAACAAGCAAAGACAATCAACAATTAAAGCAATTAAACATAAAATCATGAAAACGTTAACAGGAATCCTAAAAACGCGACATTTAAGCAACTAACTTAAATTTTAGCCCTAAAAATGCAAATTTATTTTTTATAAATCCTAAATGACTAAAAATAATTTTTAGAAAAAGAATTATATTTTTTTGATTTTTACTTTATTTATTATGAATTAAAAACTATTTTAATCTAGAAAACTAATTAAAAATACTAAACTAATTTATAAAAATTTGAAAAAATTACTAAAAATACTTTGGACAATTTAAAACTTGAGAAAAATAAAACCGGTTCCACAACTTATTTGAATAAGCTGTTAAAAAGCTTTAAAAGTCTGAAAGGCAGAAGGGGAAAACACCCTTAAATATTTAATGAGGTAATCCTATAATGAAAAAGACCCAAGGGCGAGATGGTTGAGGTGTGTGTGTTAAATACGTTGGCTATGAAAGGGGAGGTCACAGGTTCGACCCCTGTGACCTCTTCTTTTTATGAAACATTTTTTTATTTTTCTTTTTAAAACTTTTATAAAACAAGCTAAAATAAGCACTTTTAACAAAGACACTTTTTCTGGATCTTAAAAATAAGCTAGAAATAAGCTCAAATGGAATGACAGTTTGCTATATTTAGGCCATAAGATTAAGCTTAAACTATTGAACTTTTATGGACTCAAATAAGCACTAAGAAACTTAACTAAGGAAAACAGTGAGCAATTAAAAAACTAATAAGCAGAAGATTGACCAAGTCCTAAATCCTAAAAGCAACCTAGAGGACCAAAAAAGTAAACTAACAAAGCAAACTAAAAAGCACTTAAGAAGCAATAAGAAAACAGACAAAAATGAAGTCAATAAGGGATTTTATGACAGATTTTAAGCTAAGGTAAAAAACACATAAGCACTTCTAATTGACTTAAATCTGAAAACAAATATACTAGATCACCTAATAAACACAAGGTCAGGAAATAAGCAACCTATTAAGCTTAAAATAAGCTCAAAAGGACAGCAGTACCAACCTTGAGTTATTGTTGCTAGGCTTAGCAGTTAAGACTGCTAAGCTTATAGAAATCCCAATAAGCTAAACATAAGCTTATTTCTAAACCTAAAAAGCTCAGGTGACCATAATTAAGCACACATAATAAGCTAATGAACTCATTAATACCTCAAACAGAATGCACTATTTTTAGTTTTAAAAAAGATTCTGACAGCTTAAAGCACTACTTTTGACACAAAGAATAAGCTTCAAAAAGCTTATATCAGAATTTAAAAACTTAAAATAGTTAAAGTCTAACCACTAATGAACTTATAAAAGCTAATTTTAAGAATTTTAAACTAAAACTAAGCTAAAAAAGTAATCTTTCAAAAGTGACAGTTTAGACTAAAATATTTTTGGCTTTTTTGTTTTTTTGACACAAACTAAAAACTAAGAACAAGTACTCAAGGTATTTGACACTAAATTGCATACTAAACTAACTTTAAACACAAAAATAACAACCAAAGAGTAGTTTTAGAAAAATTTACCAATAAGCTAATGAAATGACTTTTAATACTATGAAATTTTGCAAATGAACTCAAAACTCTGAAACATTGCTAAAAACATGATAAAACTGATGAATCCTACTATTTTGACTGAGATTAAGCTTAAACAAATTGACTTATAGCAAGAACCTCATTTGACCCATTTTAACACTTTGACCCAAACACCCGTTAAGGATTTGAAAAACTTACTTTTGAGCTAATCAATCCTAAATAAGCTATGGAATGCAAAAAACAGATAAGGTACTATGACTATCTAGGACAAATAAGCTAAAACACTAGAAGAATAATCCCTAGATAATAAGCTAAACCTATAAGCTATTTTAGACTACTAAAAAGACAGATTTTATAAAACTCTATTTAAACTACTCTTTAGCTAATAACTAAACGGATAAAGCTAGATTAAGACAAATTAAGCACTAATAAGCAATGAATAAGTACAAAATCAGCAACTTGATAATCAAAATAAGAAAATAAGCTAAAAAGTGAAATGAAGACATACCTTGATCCTAGCTCAAACAAGGATCAAAAATTGCTCAAATGAGCTTATCTGCAAGCTCTAGCTTATGAAAATAAGCTAGTAAAAGTCCAATAAGCCCATACCTTTTTGGCTTATCTTCCATTAGCTTAATATGAATTTGAGAAAATTTTGGTAAACAACTAATTCAGTTTAGCCTTTGAAAAAGCTAAACTGAATTGGACTAGCTTATTAGAACTTAAAGAGCTTATTAGCTTATAAAAAAACACTTTAAAACATGATTAAGCTTAAGATGCATTAAGGTAAAAATAGCATCAAAACAGAATTTAAATGAAAACTTCAATTTTATTAATCATAAACTGAGTACAAGATTTAAAAGGAAATTGCATTAAAGTAAATGACAAATAAGCTGTAAATAAGCTACAAATAAGCTACCCTAAGCTACTCCTAAACTAGATGCCTTTTTCACTATGTGATCTTCATCTATTTATAGTGATGTGAGGAAGATTCTAGGCTCTTGAGACGCTCCCCTCTCTTTAATCTCGTCCCTTTAATCTTGCTTCATTCCCACGCAATCATCTTGGCCCTTGATTTGAGTGCACGTCCCTTAACCAATCATATGTGTTGGGATTGCCAACGTGTCATTCTTTAGAGTGTGTCAGAGGGTGACAGGTTCTAGAAGCACTCGTGTGTGTTGGTGGATTTACCTTGAGTGTGGTTATGGTAAAAATAGGAGGGATGGAACGAGTAAAAAGATATACAGTGATTTGATTTTGGGGGTGTTAACCCGTGTTTATACATGTTTGACTTGGGTCATGGGTATTGGGCTTGGGTTATTATTTTGGTTTTGGGCCAGAGTATTGGTTAAAGGGTTTAACGGGAGTTTAAAAGGTAATGGTAGTTATGCTTGATAAGGACTAATGGTGTAATCAAAAAGGACTAACTGTGTAATATTTTTAGGGTATTTTAGGGTTAAAGGATTTACATGATTGAAATTGGTTAAGACTTAAGATAAATTCACCTTCGGCTTCGATTTCTCATACTCTTTCCATTCTCGTGCTCGGTTTTGTCCGTTTTGCTTCGTTTTTGTCATTTTGTGCAATATCCGTTACTTGCAAGACACAATTCATAATACAAACGAATACAATGCATTTTTCTGTATTTATTGGTCATTATTGGTCTTTTTAGCTTGTTTTATTAGGTAAAAGGTATGTATATTTAAACACATACCAGTACTGAAGGTGGATACGGCGTATCAAATAAATGAATATGCCGTATAATGATCAATAAGTCAATACGCCATATCGATTTCAGTCAATACGGCGTATGGGTCTGAGATTTCAGGATCCTAATTTTCTCAATTCGCCGTATTCAATTTAATGAATACTCCGTATTTTACTTATGACTATACTCCGTATATGGTGATTTAAATATTGATCAATATGCCATAGACCAGTGTATTGTGGATAAACGCCGTATTTGGGTCAGCAATTTAAATAAAAATGAATAGTGGGTACCTCAGTTTTTTATCTCATTTTAAAAAAACCCGCCATTCAAAACCTTCTAAAAACTTCAAGTCATACTTAATTCAGGGGGGGTCAAAGGAGTTCCTCTAAGATAAAAAAGATTCTAAGGCGTATCATTTAAATCCAAATCCAAACCCTAAATAAATCCATTAATACGAAAAAGATAAAGGGTGAAATACATTACCGATAGATCGAGCTCAAAGAGGAAACGAGTACTAGATTGAATCACAAACGATCTCCAGTGATTTTTAAAAGAAAATTTGTATGTGTTTGTGAGGGTGAAAATGTGTGGTAAAAACTGATCCGGCGTATTGATTGGTTTTTTATACCCAAATTTGATACGCCGTATTGAGATGGTTAATACGCCGTATTGGCGAATTTTGTTGACTTGGTCAACTTTTGTTGAAAACAGTAGATACGCTGTATTGGTTTTACCTAAATACGCCGTATCCATTCTTGGAGACCAATTCCTAAAATAAAGCAAAGAAAACGTACCTTGGCCTCCGCAACATTATTGCACAATCACCATCCTTATGATCCCGCTTAGGGTCGAAAGGAACGCCAAACGGCGCACATAAATTCGTACTGAGATAGAATAGCATTCCGTTTGCGTAATATATCCAAATCATGATTTTTACACTTAAGTTTATGACAAAACTTAACTTTCTTAGGGTTTTAGTGACTTTATCGTGACTTGTTTTAAAAAGCATAGTTGACCCATGTGTATTTTGATTACCCAATAAAGATTGTGTTATATCGATATCATTATTATCATCGTCTTTTTTGGATTTTAAATCATCAAGACGAATAATGTTGAAAGGGGAATAGATCATTAAAGTACAAAATATTTTGTTCCTCCTCATCATATTCAGACAATGATGTTTCATCACTTAAGTCAAATTCATTGATATGTTGGGGGTTAAAAATCAGTTCAGTTAATAAATTTGATTTAGACGTTTGAGCATCATTGTAAACAATGGCTGGGAATTCGTTCTCAAAATCTTTAAAGAAGTCTAAATCATCAAAACAACTTAATGCAGGCTCAGATGATGGAATTGAAGGCATGACTTTTTCATAATCATTTTTTGAATCCGTTTTCAAATTATTGACAGAAATCATTTTATAAGAAAATGAGTTTTTGTCACAAATTATTGTGTAATCTTCATCATCGGATTCGTCAAATGATATTCTAAAGTCGATTTCATCATTGACAGGAATACTTACTTGAGATTTGCATTGAAGTGTATCCTTAGGTGCAAAGTCATTGTTAACGACTATAGCTGGGAATTCAGCTTCCATAGATCTAAGATCGTAAAAATCGTCATCAACTCTGATTTTCCCATATTTAGCAGTTTGCCAATTAAACACTTTTCCACGTTTATGAGCTTTTTCTTCCTCGAGCCTGATGTACTCTTCCATAGTAAGGTTTGGATTTTTCATCCTCAAACAATCTTACTAGAAAAACTATTAAATAACAAATACGTCGTGTTCAGCGAAATGAATACGCCGTATTACACAAATAGAATAAATAAACAAGTAGAATAATACACTAATCTAAATTACACTAATCCTAAGGGTTAGATCTAATCTAATGTTAAAAACCAAAATATCAAATAAAAATCAAGATTAATTTTCACTCCCCGACAACGGCGCCAAAAACTTGATGCATTGTCGTTGTATGGTATATTTAAGATGATTCAAGTTTTAAATTTATATTTTGCCGACTAAACCAAAAACAACACTTTAACGGGCAGTGTACCCCGATCGGTAGTAGTTTCGTGGTAAGTAAGGTGTCGAACACTTGGAGCAAGGTTAAATCTATCAATTAAATTAATATCTTGATTATCTAATCTATGTTATTTCTATTCTATTCTAAACCTATGTTAAACCTATGTCAGTCTAAATCCTAATTCTAACAGGAAAAAGGGGGTTTTCAGCCTGAGAGACTGGCACGGTTTGGTTGGTGTCTATAATCAATTCAAGGTACTTTAACCTACGCAAGCTAATTAGCAAAAGATAAAAGAGCGGTAGAACCTTATATAATAAAACTGTATTAACCATTATTAATCCGATTAGAAGGTTGGTTTGTTTATTTAGTGTAATAATTTCTTCTCTCGAGGTGGCATATCATTCTTAAGACTTAGGCGTTACATCATCCTAAGACCTAGACACATTAATTCTGTTACAATTAAATCATCCGCATAAAGCATCCTTATTTGCTGATTATAATCTATCTTAGGGATTAAAGCAATGGTGATCTTGTTAAACCCTAGCTCATAGAGACTTTATCCACTTATTGCTTAATGGCAATTTATACACTAGTATTTCACTTGTCCAACTATCCAATGGAATCATAACGTTACTTGTTGAATTATCTATGTCACCTGCTAGTCAACACGATCAATAAACCATTGGCAATGTCCAATTAACTAGTTAAGCCCAAAGCGTATCCTAGACACAGACTTAGAAGGACAATATTTGTGTAACTATAATTCTAGATGTATAAATCACTATATGGAGAGTTATCTCGGATTCTAGATCCACTTGGTCCGCTTCACTAGATCCAGTTGAATGATAGGTCGCATACTAAAGCGCGTAAACAAGTATAAATTGATAAACATAAACAAGCACTCAACGATAAATCAAGAAATCGAGATAAACAAATACCAAACATTCAGATGTTCATAATAATGGCTAATACCCGAAGGTATTAGCCTTCAAACGTCATAATAAATACAAAACCAATTATTTAGCCAAGGTAAACTAACCGAGTTAACGAATGATACCAAAAACTGAACGATTACTAAAGTATATGGAATTACATGATGTCTCCTATGGAATTAAATACGTTGCTCGACCTCTTCTGCTCTTTTTCTCCTCTGAAAATTGACTTTTTTGGTTTAGGTATCGAGAATATGATTTAGCACACTAAAAACTCATCTTTGAGTTTTCTATTTATAAGGTCTGGAAGTCGGTTGGATACGGCGTATCCAAGAGTTAGATACGGCGTATTGGGGATTTCTTGGAGTAGGGACCACGCTTGATATCTTCCAGAATATTTTATTGATTACATATCTTGAATACGGTGTATTGATTCCTCTAGATACGGTGTATTGATCTTTATTCCTCTGTGGTCCTTGGTGAGTGCAGGCACGGATACGCCGTATCTTCCTTGATGGATACGGTGTATTGGTCTTCAGAATAGTAATCTATAAAATATCTTCATTTAAGCTCCAGAATGCGCGCCTTTTGCTAACTTTCACCAATTACTCCATAATTACTGCAATTCTCAAATATAAACGATTAAGTAACAATTCTTTGCAATAACTATACAAAATGGGTTAATAACATGGGATAAATGATGCTATAAAATAGACGTTATTTGATGTCATCAACTATGTTGAGGGGCTTAGACATAACTTGTTTTCTGTTGGAAAATTTTGTGACGCGGATCTTGAAGTTGCATTTCAGAAAAAAACTTGCTTTATTCGAAATTTAGAAGGTGTTGATCTACTTTCAGGATCCCGAGACACAAATTTGTACACAATTTCTCTTGATGACATTCTAAAGACTTCTTCGATATGTCTTCTATTAAAAACTTCATAGACTAAGAGTTGGTTATGGCACCGTCATTTATCGAATCTCAACTTCGGTACTTTTAACAAGCTAGCCAAAGACGGTCATGCATGAGGTATTCCAAAGCTTAAATTTCAGAAAGATCATATGTGTTCAGTGTGTGCATTAGGAAAAAGCAAGAAATCTTCTCATCAACCCAAAGCCGAGGACACTAACCAAGAGAAACTATATCTTTTGCATATGGATCTTTATGGCCCCATGCGTGTGGAGAGCATTAATGGGAAAACGTATATCTTGGTAATTGTTGATGATTACTCTCGATTTACTTGGTTTAATTTTCTAAGATCAAAGGATGAAGCTCCTGATGCTATCATCAAATGCATCAAAAATATTCAAGTTCGTTTGAATGCCACTGCCCGTAATGTTAGAACAGATAATGGAACTGAATTTGTCAATCAGATTCTTCGTGATTTTTATGAAAATGTCAACATTTCGCATCAAACTTGTGTTGCTCGCACTCCTCAACAGAACGGCGTTGTCGAAAGACGAAACCGAACTCTTATGGAAGCTGCCCGCACTACGTTGATATTTTCAAAAGCTCCTCTGTTTCTATAGGCCGAAGCAATCAACACAGGTTATTATACCCAAAACCGTTCTCTGATTCATCTCCGATACAACAAAATTCCATATGAGCTGATGCACGACAAGAAGCCATATTTATCGTTCTTTCATGTCTTTGGTTCACTATGTTATCCAACCAATGACAGTGAAGACTTGGGTAAACTAAATGCAAAGGCCGATATTGGTATTTTCGTTGGATACGCGCCAGCAAAGAAAGCTTTCAGAATTGATAACAAGAGAACCCAGAAAATTATGGAAACCATTGTGTGACATTCGATGAGCTGACAGCTATGGCTTCTGAACAATTCGGTTCAGGACCCGGGCTTCAAGTAATGACTCCTGCAACATCCAGTTCAGGACTCATACCAAACATTATTCCTCAACAACCTTGTAATCTACCAAAAAGAGATGATTAGGATAGTTTGTTTCAACGCTTGTTCGATGAATACTTCAATCCTCCAACTATTGTTGTCTCTATAGTTCCAGTAGCCGTTGCATTAAGAGCTGTTGAAATAGCCGATTCACATGTGTCTATGTTCATTGACCAAGATGCACCATCATCAAGTATCCCATTAACACAAGATCAAGAGCATTCTCTAATTATTTCTCAAGGTGTTTAAGAATTACCAAAAACACCATTGTTTAATGATGATCCTGTTAGCCCTAAAATATGGTGACTAATCCGGAATTACATTTATCATTTATAGTCGGGTCGGGTTAGTTTAGCTAGTCGATATCGGGACTATAAATACTCCCTCCATACTTCCATGGAGGGGTAGGAGTTCACATTGTAAAGTGTGAGTGTGTGTGTGGTTCCTTTTTCTCTATTAAACCACACACATACACAAACACTCCAACTCTTCTTTTTTCTATCTCTTCTCTTTTCTCTCTTTTTTCTCTCTAATAATATGGCTCAAGGACGATGCAATGCAAAAAAATTCATGACTTTTGAAAGACTACAAGTTTGGGAAATTGGTGTCAGTCCAGATAATGTCATGCTGATCAAACTTTATAGGATTCATAAGGTCCAAGACAGCCAAATTTTGGCAGGTTAAAAGAAAAAGGCAAGATTAGTTTTCTATGGGATTTCTTATAAGAGGAATGAATGGTTTTTGAGGAATACCATTTGCAAAACCGGCTGCAAGAATAATGGGCCAATACGTATCTCGTAGCAAATGTCACGAACAAGAATATGACGATCTTCCAAATGGATGTCAAAACGGCATTCTTAAATGGCGAGCTCAAGGAAGAGGTCTATGTTTCTCAACCAGAAGGATTTGTTGATCAGGAATTTCCATCGCATGTGTACAAGCTAAAAAAGGCCCTATACGATCTCAACAAGCACCACGTGCATGTTACGACATGCTGTCAAGTTTCCTCATTTCACAACATTTCTCCAAAGGTGCAGTTGATCCGACACTCTTCATACGGAAAGCAAGAAACGACCTTATACTGGTACAAAATTATATGTTGAACGATAAAAATATTTGAATCCACTAATACTGCTATTGTGGTAATGATTTATGCTAACAGATGACCAACTAAGTAAATATATGACCGATGATGGGGGCAGATTTCATTCTGTTTTCAGAATACACTTCTCAAAGTCCCCGAGGCATCTTCCTAAACCAATCAAAATATGCTTCTGAAATTATTAAAAAATATGGTTTGCTATCTAGTGATTTTGTAGACACACCTATGGTTGAAAAGAATAATCTGGATGAAGATCTACAGGGGACACCAGTTGATGCTACACTTTACCGTGGCATGATTGGATCCCTCATGTATCTGACATTTAGTAGACCCAGCCTTATTTATGCAGTCTGCTTATGTGCCCAGTATCAGGCAAAGCCTACCGAAAAGCACTTAAATGCAGTTAAACGGATCTTTTAATACCTAAAGGAAACCATTAACATGGGACTCTGGTACTCGAAGGATGCCGATATGTCTCTAACATCATATTTAGACGCAGATCATGCGGGGTGTTAGGACACTCGACGCAGTACATCAGGAAGCGCTTAATTCTTAGGTGTTGGTCTTCCAAGAAGCAAAAGAGCACTGCAATTTCGAGTACAGAGGCTGAATATATTGCCTTATCTGGGTGTTGTGCTCAAATCTTATGGATGCGTTCATAGCTAACAGATTATGGCTTTTAATTCAATAAGATTCCTCTGTACCCAAGCGTCAACAAAAAGTGCAATTTGGGCCTCTATGCTGCAACAACGATTAACACGCACGAGCAAGCCAACGATGTACGCTAAAAGATACCATTTTATAAAGGAGCAGTGGAGAATAGAATAGTGGAACTCTACTTTGTTTGGATGGAATATCAACTGGCTGACATCTTCACCAAACCATTGCCAAGAGAAAGAATCAACTTTCATGATCGAAAGCTGTGTATGAAAGTATTGTCTCCAGAATTGTTAAAACGTCTGACAGAGGTGGAAAGAAGACGATAATGTGGTAAGCTCGTGAAATATCATGTGAAATATATGTATATAAAAAATCAAAAACCCAAAAATATTATTTTTATTATTCTATAAAACTTTTTCAAAAGAAATAAAAAATATAAAATCATAAAAAGAAAATAGAAAATTAAAAAATTGAAAAAATATAAAAATAGGTTTTTCATGATATGTTTTCTAGAATCGATAATATTTACGGCTTCAGAAATGCCATTCAATAATGGTACAAAGTTGTAAATAAAGTTCGAATAGAAAATATGTCATATGGCTTGCTATTATTTCATATAGCAACCCGGTCATCATCTTAAAGGCAAGTATTTCAAAAAGAGAACTTGACCTCACAACGGGAAATGAATTTTTCTTTGGAATGAATTATTTTATATTCATTCAAAGGCTTGTGGTTCTACTTACAAACACACACTCGGCTTTCCTATTACACATATTGTACATGACATGCAAATTATTTATGTAAACCGAAGAAAACTTGTTTTTTATATTGGTGTTGTTTTTTATGAAAAATAATTAAAACATATCAGTTTATCATCTGAAAAGATTTTTAAAAGAAGTTTCTATCACTCAAACAATGTTTACAGCTCTTTAAATAGAAAACGAGACATTATTTGAGAGGGAGAAATAGTCAAATTCTTTCAAAAATGATCTTTCAAAAAGTCATCGCGGAATAAATGGAAAAAGTTTTTATCAATACGGATTATCAATTAAAGGGGAGTTAATGTATTTGTAACTCAATTGTTCTCAAAATGTTATTGGATTTAAGCTTTAGGGACTAAATGGCAATAAAAAGGACTTAGAATCCTAGTTATATATTTTAGGGGCTAAAAATGTCATTTCTATAACTTAGTTAGACTTTGTATTAAGTTTAAACATAAGAAAAAAAAATGATATCAATCACAATGGACCCATTGTGTCAAATTAGAAACTTAAAACCGTTATAACACTTGATACACATTTCGCTCCACTCACACACACACAATTCAAAAACACTTCTCTCGTGCACATTTCGCTCGCTTCAAACCTAGGAATCAAAATGTGTTTTTCAAGGTAAAAGATTCACTCCTATTCGTTCATTGTCCATTCCACGGTATCTAGCTAAATCAGTTTAGCTTTAAACTCCTTTTTGCTCTCTTAATCAAAGAAAAACGTATTAGGGTTCATTAGTAAAAAGTAGAGGTTTTTGCTCAATTGATTGAGGGGTTTTGTTCATTAGGGTGCGATTAAGTTGCGTGTGAAACAGTTATGCATATATCTCAACAACTTGTGAGAAATTTTGATTTTTGGTTGTTGAATGAAGCGAAATATGAGATATTAGGATGAATATTTGTGGGTTTGTGTTTAATAGTCATTTATGAGTGTCTTTATGCTAGTAGATCATGTTCTTCCCTTCTATATGCTCTTTTACTTAGAAAAGTAGTTATTCTAGGCTCGTTACATCAAAAATGTGACTAAAATTGGTCATAGAATGTTCAAAGTGAGCGTGTAACTGTTGTAGGGCTCCTAATGGTTAGTTTTTGTGTCCTAAATGCTCTTTTAAAACCTAGTTTGCGCATGAGAATTGCCTATTTGTTTGCCTCGAATTGAATTTCATGCTCAAAAATGTTGTTTGCTTCCCTTTGTGTAATTGATTCTGTGGTGATAAGATTGATATGTGAGGTTAGTTAGATGTTCTTAAAAGTTTTTACCTTGGAAAAATTAAGATACTTAGCATTGAAACTAAGCAAAACATGTTTTCTGATGAATGAAGCGAAACATGTCATTGCATTCCAAAGCGAACATGTCCAGTTTTTCATTCCAACTGAAACATGCAGTATTGGTCTAAAGCGAAACATGTTTCACTTATTCCAAGCGAAACATGTTAGACAGTTTTGAAGCTAAACATGACAGTACATAATCAAGCAAAAGTATGACAAAATCCAAAAAGAAAACTCTGCCCAAAATTTTTTAGTTAAAAATTTGTGTAATCTTGGGTTTTTAAAGTCATATAAACTCATTTGCCATGTTTGAATGTGTACTATTTTCCCTTATGTATGAAATGTGTGTCCCTAAGCCTCCTTGGAAATTCATGAATTGACTACTTTGTGTTACTTTGACCTTATTTGGTGGACTAAATTCTTAAAGTGAGGTAATTCCTGTCTCGTTAGCAGAAACCTAATCTAGATCTCAATCATATCATCAAAGATAAAACCAACTTAATCAGTTGAATAATATGTTGTATATACAAATTGTAGTGGTTAATTCTTAATCAGAATCACAGATCCCTCAGAAATACTTCAGCTGTTTCTCATGGATGAAAAGTTGGTACCTTCAGCTTAGAGAGTCAATATCAGCTCTACCAATATCATAGTAGAAACCACGTTCCACAAAAGACGAAACAATTAAGTGATTCATTGACGTAATCAAGATTCCATGTGGTTACAAGAGGCTTTCACTATATCTTCGGAGTCCCAAAAATCTTTATGCACAATGCTGTGTACACCATCAATGAAGGTTTCCATACACAGATTCTTATGAATTCCCTCCTTGACCAACAAGAAGTGTAACAGTCAATGCTGAGTATTTTAGGAAAATCCTTGGATATATGTAAAAGAGTATAAGGTGTAGACTTCGCGGATTTTGTCCCGATTGATGATATGCACGTCACCTTTCTCATTGATCTTTGGTTATAAGGTCCCATTTGAACAGGCACACCAACAAGTATGTGGATCATAATCCACCAACCATGAAGAACTCTGGCGCTATAATCAACAAGTGCTCTCTAAGAAAGCCGCAAGCAACGACAAACTCTGAAAGTCTAAGAAATTGACATATTGTGAGGATGTTATAATAGAGAAAATGTCGTTTATCCTTAATTGATTTTAGGAAGACTTTGTTTACCATATTGATCCAAGAAGAAAAGAGATTCAAGACTGGAGAACATGCCATATCCATGATTCAACCAAAAACACCATCAACCACTTCCCTGAAACAACCAAGTCATCTCACCAATCTCAACCATAAACACTAACATACAATCAAAGATGAGTGATTATAAGCATGTTAAAGTTTGTAGAATAGGGAAGACTACAAGATATGGACTATTGCATTCCTGATGTTATGCTGACTGATGGCAATCAACCATTTAAAAATCAAATCAGATGTTTATCAAATACTCAACTCAACAGATTCACCAAGAATAAGTAGAGAAAAGGTTACAAAGGGCAGAAGGTTGTTAGAGGACTCTCTGGAGACTGTCCGAAGTAATCCAAAGAGTCTGAACCTGAACCACTAAGAAAAAGACTTCTGCTAAGAGAAGAGTCAAAAAGAAAGTCACACTGTCTGCTGATGACAACGTCATTTCTGATGATCATGATGCTGCCTTGGAATTAGCTAAGTCTATCAGCCAAACTGAAGCTGAAGAAGCAGAAGCAGCAAGGAAAGTCCATGCTACACATGCTAGGATCGTGACTGAATCTGTCTCTGAATCTGCAAAGAAGAAGTCTGGTGGAAGAAGCCCTAAGAGTATAGTAATTCAAGATACTCTAAGTGCTCCAAAGTCAAAACCTACCACTTCAAAGGCTAAGCTTAAAGGTGCTTCATCTCTTACTCCTGCTGAACAAGATGCTGCAAACATTATGCAAGCTCTAAAAGGAAGTAAAAAAGACAAGCAGAAGACTACCAGGTACTGGAGGCTCAAATGAATGAACTGGTACTATACCATGTGTTCCAGATGAGTCCAAGTCGTCTATGCTACCTCAAGTGAAGGAACTGGTACTAAACCAGTGGTTCCCGACAAGGATAAGGATATCACTGAAGAGAAGGTCATTCTTGAGTAAGGAGATGAACAAGATAATGAACATTCTGATGATGTTAATGATGATGTTGAGAAGGATGAAAAGATTGGTGATGCTGATGATGAAGGCGATGATCATGTCAGTGATGCACAAGATGTTGATGATGAAGATGTCGAAACTGAATCCGATAAGGATGATATTTATAAGTACAAGATATGTATGCGCAAGGATGAGGATGTAGAAATGAAAGATGTTGAAGTTGAAGAGATTGATAAAGGTGAAGAAAAGGTTACTGATGCAGCAAAGGAAGAAGCTGAAAAGACTTCAGAAGCAAAGGATGATACCAAGAAAACCGAACTCCCTCCATCAAGCTCAAGCTTATCTGTATCTTCAAGTTTTGGTGATAAAATTCCTTAAACTTTCTTCTGATTCTTCCTTAGTTAGTACTGTTAAGGATTCTGTAGATGCAGATGTTAGTTCTTTGCTGGATATTCCCATCTAACACGAAACTCCCCAGATCCAGTCTCCATCACTACAGAAGATTCCTGTATCTGTGATTCCAGAAACAATAAATCTCCCACCTATACCAAGTATTGTCACTAAAACTCCAATTACAACTGCTGACCCCTCACCTCAAGTGACACCTATCATCTCAACCGTACAACAAACAACAACACCAATTCCCACACCAACAATCACAACTGATGCTCCAACCATCACACTGATGTTCCTGAATCCAATGCACTCACTGATGTTGAATTTAAGAGTTGCAAAATTAGAAAAAGATGTGTTTGAGCTAAAAACTATTGATCATTCTTCTGAAGCTCTTACTGTTCTCCAGTCCTATGCTCCAACCGTTGTTAATAGTTATCTTGATACCAAAGTCGAAGATGTATTTCAAAAGGAATTGTAGAAACACATGACAGATCTCATTCATAAATATTCTATGCAGCATCTTCCAGAGTTAACCAAGAAACAAACACCAACAGCTGAACAAGAATATGAGAAAAGTCCTTCAGATATTCTCAAGATCAAGAAGGAACAAGTTGAGAAGCAAAAGAAGCCATAGTTTACAATCAAGTCTACTAACAAGGCGGCTCTTGAAGAATATGATCTAAAAAGCGCTCTCTATCACAATACATGCTGCTACAATCTTTGTAACAGAATCCATGCCAATTCATGATTGTACCATGCACTCATGGAAGCATTGATTGAAGATGAAAATGCAATGGATAAGGGAGTCGCTGATACAGTTAAAGACCACAAGAGAAAGCATGATGATGATGAAGACGATGATGATAAAGACCCTCCAGCTGGACCAAACCAAGGTAAGAAGACCAAGAGGAGAAGAAATAACGAGTCTGAATCTTCAAAGAAGCCATCCCCCACCAAGGAAACCCCTAAAGGTAAAACTCTGACTAAAGGCTCTAAAACTGGTAAGTCTGCTCTGGCAAAGGAATCAGTTGAAGAACCTATTGCTGAGGTGATTATAGATGATGCTGGTGATGATGTAGCTCATGATGATAATCCACCACAAGATACCTCAGAACCCAAAACAAGAAAGACTCTGAATCCAGATTGGTTCTAGCAACCTCCGAGGCCTCCTACTCCTGATCCTAAATGGAATAAGCGTCAAGTTATACTTGATCAACCCACACAGCCTTGGTTCAATCAAATGGTCTCTTCTTTAAAGGATCCTCTCACATTCAATGACCTAATGGCCACTCCTATTGACTTTTTCTCCAAGTAGCGTGTTTAAAATGGACTCAAGTTTGAAAATCTCACTCAAGATAACTTGCTAGGACCTTCCTTTAATTTGTTAAAAGGCACTTGTACTAGTAGTATCGAGCTTGAGTACAACTTCCAAGAGTGCTTCAATACTTTAACAAACAAGCTTGATTGTAATAATCCAGAAAGAGATCGTTACCCATTTGATCTTTCCAAGCCTCTTCCTTTATAAGGACCCCTAGGTCATCGAACCGTTGCTACTGATTACTTCTTTAACAATGATCTGGAATATTTAAAGACTTCTGATCCAGAGGTAAAACACCACTCCTATAACGAATCAACGGCTGCTCCTGGTATGAAATCAAAGGAATTGAAGACATGGTCCCTACACTTTGGAGTACCATCAAGCATGCGTATGACAAAGATACGTTAATGGGAATCAAGCACTGGGGTGAAAGACGTAAACTATGGTATCGATCTTAGGTAAGCAAATTTTCCAAGAAAAATGTTTACTCTACTAAGGCGATTCTTGGGGTGAAGAGTGTAAGTGTGAAGAAATTACACGAATATGGTCACTTAGAAAAGATTGTGGTGAAAAGATCTGATCAATAGCTTTATACGTTTAAAGAAGGTAACTTGTTGATCAGTAACACCAAAACGACAATTGAAGATATGCTTCGTCCTTAGTTGTTTAAACACAAGCTATTCCACCTTCGACGTGAACGTTATTGATGACCTATTTGGCCTTTCGTATGATTCACAAGAGAGTCAAATCCTCAAAGACGTGTTGAAGACTTCAAGCTTGGTGTAGAGTGTTACCATATGGAAGATAGCTTAACATCACCAAACTAAAAGACCTTTCCCGATAAGAATACAAAAACCCTACACTCCAACATACTATCCACCTAGATTTGTCCTATGAATACCTGAACAAACAGAAAAGAGTTTTGTGAGCTGATGAGTTGTACAAGTTCTCGGATGGCACCACAAGTCTGTTCGCATGATATTCATCACATAGGAACCCTCCGACATTTGTCAGATTACAACACGGAGAATGCCAAAGAGAATTGGATGGCTTTGACCGAAAGAAATTGGGTCCTTAATGATTGAGTTTATCGATATGCCACCTGAGAGAAAGGGAAATATCATCATAAATCCAGGAGAGATTAGATTTTGGTGCAATGGAAACTCGAGATTGGACTACAAACTTAATGACGCGTACCGTTTAATCGACATGGAGGCCAATTCTTAAAATCCTATCTGTGAATATTGTGGAAAATGTAGTAAGACTTATTCCTAGTAGGCAATATAAATAGTGTTTGAGTACGAATTTTCTAGAATTTTTCAATAAATTCAAAAAAATCAAATTCACGTAGTCAACACTATATATATATAACCCTCATAAATTGAGAGGGAGCATTTAATGATGTTCCTAATCCGGTTTGTTAATAATTGGACATTTTTTCCCTAAAACCATTACTATAAAATAATTGAATATCCGAAAATACAAAAGATTTGACATTTTTGATAAGGGTAAGAAAATGTGATTAAAATTATAAAGCGTTAAAGATGTGGATTTTAAGGACTCAAGTGCCAAAGATCACCCTTCATGTGTTAAACAAAAACATTTTTCGAAAATCGAATGCACAAGTTTGAGGATGGACAAATCTAAATGGTTTTAAGGCTGATAATAATAACAAAAGACCGACCATGTTTGTAATTACTTGGAGGTATAAGGTGGTTAGGTATAGGTATTCGTTCCCACGATCCAGCCAGAATCGGAGGGATCTACCCAAGGACATTCTACTAGTTAGTGTAGAAGTCTATAGGTATGATATAAAAAAGGAGTAAAAGTGAGAATAAGGGAAAAGTGCCGACTAAGATGGAGCTAGTACTGGAACAAACCTAACAAGGTACTATCCAAGAAGTCTCGTAAGCAGCATAAGGGGTTGTAGATTAAAAAGAAAAAAGTGAAGATAAAGGGTAAAAAGAAAAAAGCCCTCCTTATACTAAGGCAGATACCAGGTCAATACATAAACTGTCAAAAACACTAATTTGTTGTCTGGTATTAAAGACAGACGTCATGGACCTAGTGACGCAATGCACAACCCTCCCTAGCCACTCAAGGTCTCTCAACAAACACTTATTTCATTTCTCACGGAGATTAAACACATTTCTATCGGCTTCTCACTCCGAAGTTAGTTGGTATTGAAAAGGTGCAGTCTGCCTCCAGCCTACCTGATTACTAAATCAAAGTGCACTAATCAAGTCTAGAGCCGAAAAAGGGATCATCCCCAAACTCAGTAGGACACTTAATCAAAATATGCTTGCCTAATTCACATAATGTGAAAACAAGAAATATATCAAGAGTGCTACGTATTATCCTTGTGATTTTTCCAGAACATCCGAGTGATACTTAAGTATTCACAGTGAAGATGGAAATCCTGCTTGAGCCAACATCAAACAAGCTCTTGATATGTGACTTGTAAGATCCTTCACGGATCGAACTTGTGATACTGGGAGTATGTTTGGCAAAACTAGCTGTATGCTGTAAGCTGTAAGCTGTTAACTGCAAAGCTGTTAACATGAGCTACAAGCTGTGTCTTTTTTTTCAATAAAAGTGTTTGGTAAATTAGTTGTTGACTGTAATTATAAGATGTAAAATGATTTAAAATGACATATTTAAATAGAATATAATATGGTTTGAGGGTATATCAGTAATTTACAGTTTTAACAGCTCCTAACAATTTTAAAAGCTTCATGAATCAGCTTTTCATTTAGGAGCTATTTGTTTAAAATAAAAGCTTGAAGTTGGTGCATCCAAACAGAGCTACTTATTCTGAAAGAGATTATTTTTTTTAACAAAAAGCTTACAGCTCCAAAAAAGCTTTAAAAAAGCTCTTACCAAACAGGCCCTGGATATCGATTCGGTCCAGCTTATGAATTAACGGATGAATTTTGAAAAAGTTAAAACTGTTGGTGTGTTATAAAAACCGTTTGCATCTTAATACACCAACTGATTTTCTAAATTAATTTTCAATCTTATGTCCATGGGAAGCCTCACAAGGGTATCTGGACATAGACAGTTAAACATGAATTGACGGCTTAATCGGGAAGACAGTAACTTAACCGGTCACTCTTACCTTGACATGCTTTGGTAATGAGAATGGCTAGTGCAGCTGCGAAACCATATCAAGGAGATTCTTTAGAATTCTACCTGATCACAGGCATTATTTATACTAAATAACAGGGAACCGTGGTTGTTACAACTGTATTCGACGAAGTAACAAAGCTACTTTCGTCCATATATGTTGTTTATCACTAACCCATTTTTGCAGATTTCCTAACGGTGGTAGCAATTTACCCGATGATAAGTCCGCAGCCAATACCACATGCTCATCCCTCGGATGAACATAAGTAATAACAATTCAATGAAAGCTCAAGTACATGTTGTATGAAAAGACTTCCGCTACTCTGAACCGTACGTCTTTCTTGAAATGACGAAGTATTAAGTTGATACCTCACGTCCTCCATAAAGTAACAAAGTGTTAAAGTTAAAGAATATCAAGAAAGATGGTTACACTCGCTTTTAATATCAAGAACAGTATGAGCATGTCGGTCCAGAAGTCACAAGATCACAAGAAGGCAAAGATTACAAGATGACGAAAAGAGATTATGCTTGGTTGATGATCTCAAGAAGCTCAAAAGATCACATACAAGTCAAGAACAAGATACAAGCTAAAACCTAAAAGTCTAAAGATCACTACATCAAGATTCACAAGATAAAGAACAAGATAACAAGACTACGAGCTAAAGATTGAAGACATTCATAGAATGTAGACCTTAAGTTTTTGTAAATTATAGTGACCTCCCTTAGGGGGAGATTGTTAGGAATCGAGAAAAGACTCGGTCACTTCCAAAGTTGTAATAGTATAGCTCGTAGCATAATATTTGGAAACTTACCAAGCTAACCAGGTCAACATAAGTCATCCTTATATTGACCGGCCCTTAGTGAGGTATATATATCGCTCTCCATGCCTTGGATAGGGTTGGTTGTTCATTTGGTTATTCATAATATTACATTTTCCTTTCTTTCTCTCACTAAGTGCTACAACCCTCCTTTCTCTCTCTAAACTTTCTATCTTAGTTAGTTGTTAAGTGATTTGATACTTCTACATTTAGGTTGGTTGAAAAAGATGTCATCTTCTAGTCATTTGATTTGTAAACCAAGGAAGAAATTCAATTCACCCATCATACTCATTTCGAACTCGTCATGCATGATTTTAGAAAAATCGTCACAAAGCTCTTGACAAGTTGATCCGAATATAATGTCGTCTACGTATATTTGGGCAATATTGATACGTGAGTCTCTTTTTTTGGTAAATATAGTGTTATCTACCAATCACATGGTGTACTTATGGTCTAGGAGAAAAGCTTTAAGTTTATCATACCAAGCTTTGGGTGCTTATTTAAGACCATAAAGAGCCTTTTTGAGTTTAAACACATGATTGGGTTTTTCAAAATCAATAAAACCGGGAGGTTGAGATACATAGACTTCTTCATTTATAGAACCATTTAGGAAAGCTCTCTTAACATCCATTTGAAAAGGTTTGAAATCATTTGCACAAGCATACACAAGAAGGAATCTTATAGATTCTAATCTTGCTACATGAGCATATTGTTGGAAATCGTGGTCTAAAACCCTAATATTATGTGAATATTAATTGAGCTACGCGGCGGAATAAAACTCATATAGCACTTATAATTAACATAAACAATAAACAGAAAACATACCGAATAGCAACCAATCTACGTGAAGAACCGAAGACTTCTTCAAGTACAAGCATGTGTGTAATACATGCTAAACCAAAACCCTTTGAGTTACTAAAGTAAGTAACCTCTACGCGTATCGTACACTACACGTCGACCAATACCACCCGAATGCTAGTTCTGCAAACCAAAGCTCAAGAATACGTCAAGTAGTCGAACAAACAATTTTTCCCTAAGGGTTTTGTTTGGTTTGATCCTACTAGGAGAAGAGGAGGAAAAGGGATGAAAATTATGAGCTAGGGAATTCTCCTTATATAGTAGATGATTTTAGAGTTTACCTAAAATACATAACTTGGAGGAAAAGATAGCTCACAAGCCTAATCCAATCCTTATGGGATCCTAGATCCGGTCGTCTAACTCCCTCAACACCCTCGGTGTTGACTTTTTGATTTTTCATTTATTTATGGTTAATTACATTTAATTACCCATTAATTAAAAAGCCTTATAGTTAATTATTCGTAAACGAACTAATTAACGACCGTTAATATTCTATCGATGGATAATAATACACATAAATAAGATATACAACTTATATAATTATAATAGCATTAATCGAGTAGTAATACATATATAATAAATATAAAGCTTATATTATTAAAATTATACCATATAGGAGAGTGGATATCTATGTGTATACGTGTGTGACCCCGTAGACTCACGTATTCCTAGCCGTATAAATATCCGTATGACATGAGCACAAACCAACAGCTCCCACTTGCGAATGTCATGGTCATAGAATATAACATACTAACATTGACAAATAGTCTAGCAACATCATCAATGCTCCCAGAAATACCTGAGTATATAGTTTCGGTAAACAACTCAGCCTTTAATGGTTTCAGTTAGTCCTATCCTTTCGTTTCATATAACAAGTAAATATGGTTATTATCAATAGTCATTCCATAGTTTAACGATACTGTTTCTCGCATCGTGTATGATCATGATTACCAAATTAAAATCGTAATCATCTTAACTACACTTTGAGGGCGCACGTAAACATTTGAGATCAAACCCAACCGAGGTGCCAATAATATCTAACTTCCAAACACGTAGAGGAACAAATTCTATTTTGACTATAAGTGTTTGTTATGTACTTCAAAACATTTCTGATAATAGCCCTTATAACTACCTTTTGACAGACTAGTGGTAGGCTTATAATCAAGAAATGCTATCCATACATGCAAAACCTGCTTGCATCTCAAGTTTGAGGATAAACATAACTATCACCATGTGTGTAATGCACCCAATAACGCCGATCCATAAAGTGATCTACACAGGTGGGGTATCCAATATTCAACCTTATTGAATAACATGTGAAGTTGGCAGAATCATTTTTACATATTCTCTATAATACAACCAAACACTCACATTTGTCTTATGTCAACAATATTCCCATATTGTTAACTGACAATGGACATAGTAAAATAAATAAATTTATTTAAAAATTTAAACATGCAAATATAGAACTCAGTAGCATAAATGAAAATGATCATACCACGTATGTCAATTCATTGTTTAATACAACTGCTTACAGTTCCATTATCCGAATACTAAATAAGATCAGTGCATGATGATCCTAGCTAAGTACTAATGTCTTATCCACAACAATCACAATTAGTGGTAAGGCATAGGTTCCATGAACATAACAACTAGGTCATGATCTTGTAGGACTTTGAGAATACTTATTTAAAAAATTCACGAATAGTGAAGTACTTTGAATAATGATGATTGTTATTTTGTAAGTATGCACTCACTTATAAGTATCACTTATATGAGTTTAGTCACATTTGTATTCCATAAGATGTATGACATACAAAACATCCTAATGAAGACAGTCATCTCAGCGATTTTCCTAACTGTAAAGCATTCAAATTCTTTTAGTATAGTATTATGCAACTATGCTTTTAAACCAAGCATATGTAGCCAGCAATGCTATCATATAAGATGAAAACTTGCTTCTACAAATATTGAGTATCATCTCAATTAAAACAAGCACTAGTGTATATAAACAACGCTATGCTAACCTACCGTAAATTTTGAACACTTCTTTAATAATGTTTGGATATCACACAAACCCAAGGTTTGTTGATCATAATGATCTTACTATGATTACCACAATGTATATCTATAGTATCTTCATTATTAATTCTAGGAATGAATTCCTAATTTAAACATTAATCAGAATGTTCCTTCTAATATCTTTCAATTAGATTCTAATGTTGTCAAATCATCTTACACTCATGCAAATAATACAACTAATCGCATATACACTATTATGTACATAATGAATCCTTTAGTGGGACTTAAGGTTTCCATTCATGTATTCAATCTCACCAAGCGAGATAGATCATTCGAGTTTCACTCAATGATATTTCATATTTCATTTAGACTTAATTCACCACATATGTTTAATGTATCAAACATATTATTCCAAGGTTGCATGTTTCATCTCCTAAAATTCTTACAAGAAAATTTATTTCAATCTAAGGGATAAAATCTTACTTAGATAAATAAATTGTTTCTAATATATTCAACAACATAATTAATTTTAGAAAAGTAAAAACAATTACTCCCACCAGCTTTGAGATGTACTCATGAGCTATCTTATTTATAATTAAAAATCAAATCCAACAAGTGATTTATTTAACAATTAAATTTAAGATTCTGCTCATTAGATGCGTGCTTTTAATCCATACTTGGATTCTAGCATTTTTGTATACTTTCTAAAGATTATATTGGATCCACAAAACCTTATTTGATTACATATCATCCTCGCAAGGTAATCAATCAATAAAGAGTTCTTGAAATCCAATTTGTCATGTTTCTTTCCAAGAAAACAAGTATGACTATCAAATCATCTTTATATATTTAAAGTTCGTTAATGAAGAAGTTTTAATCATAGTCAATTCTTGAGTATGAGTAAACACTTATGTCATTTGACGTGCAATAAACATGTATTCAAAATATTGTCCTTATGAGTCTTCTCTAAAAAGACACTCATTTAAACCTGATAGGTTAAAGATAAAACAAATTCCAAAAATATGATTATCTTCTTTAGGACATCATCTCTTCATTTATAGTCTTTGAGTCATTCATTAAATCCAAGATCTAATAATGCATCTTCTATGGTTAGCAGGTTCATCGTGATCCTCTAACTCATAATCCTCACCATTGATATAGAAACATATCATGAGGTATCCATGCAGATCTATGAATATGAGTAATCATCATTCTAAGGTTCATCATTTTCATGTTTAGCCTTAGTATGGCATTCGCTAGTGCGTTTAGAAGGTTTATGTATCTTTTATGAATTAATTCAAGAACTGCAATTGTACAAGTTTTGTTGCTCGTTATGCTGAGCTATTTGATAAGTCAATCATACATTCTAAAAGTTGTATAAATGGCATCCCATCCTTTTCTTTGGGTATCCACCAAGATACACTTAACAATTCTAGGCATTTGTCAATAATAATCTCCAAGAGATTTTTACCAAATATAGAACTTCAATCAAGACATAATGAGATACATCTCATTTATCTTAATTAACCTTCTAGGTTGGAGTCTAATTGGGTATATCCACGACATACTCAAATATCTAACCTTGATCTCTTTTAGGAGTTAAATACGTTAAGGTCACCATGAATCAAAATAATATAAATATATAATTTGATGCACCCTTGTTAGACCATACATAATCTTGTGGCATTCCAATAGATTGATCGTATACTTTTATGGCTTTTTTCCTATTATACCACTTAAGTTAAAACATAATGGTATCAATAGTGTTACTAAGCCAATTGCATCATTTTATATAAGTCTTTTGAATAAGTCAACGACTTAATGTGTATGTACTAACAAGTAGACATAAACATCCAATACATTACTATTCGTAATAAGTCTTTGACCAAGTCAATGATTTCATGTACATGTCTTAAACAGGAAGACATAACAGAATAACCTTTTACTTTACATTATAAGTGTTTTTACAATTAAAGAACTTAATGTACATGTATTTAACAAGAAGATACAACAATTCAACTAAAGTAAATTAATAGTAAGTTCAAGTTAATTTCAAACTCTATGTTTATGATTTCTAAGAAAACATAATCATGTAGCTTACCTTCCTATCTTGACACATTCTCTTAATAGGGCTACTTACATTAAATGTGTAGGAGTCTTAGAAGAGTAATAGCTTTCTTACTTTGCAGTCAAGAAACCATTAGTCATATTGTTCTAAGTAGTTCATTGCACACAATAAAGATTTCTCCCATTTGTGCAGGGTACAACTTCTTTGCATAAAACAACACCACACTAGTTTGTTTGTTTGTATCTACAATATGGCAGTGTCAAGCTCATAACTAGCTAATTATATTTATAATATATTATATTTACCTTTTATATTTTATATATATATATCTATATATATAATAATATATATATATATTATAGAAAACTCAATCTAATTAATAAAGAAAATCATGCATAAACTATCAAAGATAACACTTTAATGGAAGAGATCTCAAAGGCAAAAGTTATCTAAGATAATTACACAGGACTTCTTTACTAAATAAAGATGTTTCACACTTGGAAAGTAATTTATTATTTCAAGCCAAGCCAGAAATAAAGTAGGATGCCTATGAGGTAAACAGCTCATAACTCCCACTGAATTTGACAACATTGCAAGTTTGTCTTATATTCATAACAATACATTACTCCTCTACTAAGATCTTGACCAAAAAGTGTGAGTGTTTCGTCCCACTAGTGAAAAGTAATTTGCAAATCTATTTTCCAATTTATTGAATATCTAAACTTAATTGCTTAATGTGAGTCACAATGAACCTAGTAAGCAAGTACTTAGATATGCAAGTAAGTGTGTTTAAGTTCTAGCCATTTAAGCTATTTATTAACTTGAAAATTTTGCATGCAATTCCTCCTTTATCAGCTCACTTTACCTCAAGGGTGTGCATCGTTTCTTACTGGTTTAAGGAAACAGCTATAGACACAAGTTCTCAAGTTATTTCCTTTTACAGTATTGCGGTGATATTTCTGTTTTCCAACCAAAAAATTCATAAATATGTCTTGTATACAATAATATATTTTAATCTTGATAGCTATAGACCCAAGTTCTCTAGTTATCCAAGTTTCTTATTTCGATTCAAAGATTTCAAAATCTAATAAGGATATTGAAGCAGTCTTGAATGAATAAGAAGTCCAATTAACTTAACATGAAGTTTGGTATGAGTTTGATTAGAATTTAGGATAATTCTTTCATTCCTATTGTAACTTTTTCTACAAGTAAAAAGTATATGAAATATTCTTATTTTCTCAAGGAAATTAGACACAGTTTGTCTTCCACAAGTAAGAACAAACTTTGTTTACGGTATACGTTGCATAAATACATTAAAAGAACTTGCAAAGTTCATTTTTAGTATTTTCGATAATTCATCCCTTAAAAATTAACTACCTATGTTTATATTATAAATAATTAATATTTATAGGGTCTAAGATCCAACTGACGTTTTTACACATATGTAGTTGATCTACTAGAACAGTACAACTCAAAATGGTAATATGCGAGAGTAATTTGCCAACATGTGCAACTCTTAGGTTATGGGCCAAAGCAATCAAATTCTGGAATTATAATGTCAAAGTAGCATGTTTTCACCCCAACGTGTGCCCACAGGCTCGGAGGCTCGGACCAAACCATAACTCGATATAAGTCATCCAAAATTTCATCTGTAATTTTACAGTCTCAGGTCTGACCATACGATTGTTTTACCTACATTGTTTTGCAAGTTTACATAAGACTGTCTTTAGAGTAAAAAACAAATTTTCAAGTGATTCAATACTTGGAGGCAATGACCTAATTTTCAGGGTATAAAAGTTTTGATAGAAAAAAGGGTTACCAAAAAATCGTGTATAAAAAGCATGATACAAACCTTATAACACTATTTATTTTAAACTTTCCAATTTTCTTTTAAAAAACTTTCTTCTATAAATAGAAAATCCCGTAATTTTATTAAAACACATGCCATTTATAAATTAGGGTTACCATGTATACAATATTTCCATGATAAGTAATATTACTAGGATAAGGTTAAGATCCCCATGGGAAATAATCAATTCTAATATAGATACCAAACAGATTTATTCCATCTTTAGTAATTATTACGACATACCATATTATATTGTTAAAACGTTTATGTAAAATGGTTTCTTTCTTGCGTTGTTTTCCATCGCGGGTTCCCTTGTGGGAAACAATAAAACCCCTGCGTTATAGAAATTTGCAAGATTTAACAATATTTACGTATATAGCCTATGCTTTAGCAAATTGTTCAATAAAACATTTTTAATATGTACTTTTAGTCCATATTAATTTGAATAGCGTTTTTGCATATAATTATAAAACGCAACAAATATTAAAAAACACGCAAAATACTATTTTCAAATTAATCATACTAAACTAGAATCAGTTACGCAATTAAAACAATAATTTAACAAAAGTCTTCTCATCTTTTGCAATTACCAATTAATTTCGTAATGATTATGCAAACACACTTGCATTTAACCATTATATACTAAGCTTTAATACCATGGTTTCTTGACGTAATCCATGTATGAAAATTTATTACAAGTAAATAAGCAACAAATATATTTTTAAGTAAATGTAAAAATATTCACATATTTTGTTTTCTTATTTTATGTGATATTTAGGTAATATATTTCACTAAATAATTTCCTAAATATGATTTCACGTAAAAAGACAAGTATAATTTATTTTTCACACTTGTGTGATATTTTAGGACAAAATATTTTACAAAATAATTTTCTAAAAAAAAGATACCACATAAAAGGAAAATAATATTCACAAAATATGTAGCATATTTAAATTTTTCCATATTTTTAAGTGATCTTTAAGGGAATAGATTTTACTGAAATAGAATTCTAAACTGGTTTTCACTTATAAAAGGCATGAAAACTATATACCAAAATATGCTATTTTTACATCTTTTTCTGTTTTTATGTCAATTTATAAAAGCTATATTGACGGTATGTGGATGCGATCTGTTGGAATCGTTAATTAATACCTAAATTTTACTTTAATATTATTACGGATACGCTAGCATTTTATTCATATAGCAATTATAATTACATAAAATATAAACAGAAAAGGATAGCAAATAGCAAAACCAAGCTACGTGAGAAACAAAGACTCTCGAGTACACGCATGTGTGTTAATTCGTGTTAAACCAAACCCTTAAGTTTACTTAATAGTAGTAACCTCCACGGGTTCATACACTACACGTCAACCAATATCACCCGAATGCTAGTTCCACGAACCACGATCAAGAATATATCAAATAGTAGAAGGAACCAAAAATCCCTAAAAGGGGTTTTTAGTTGGTTCGACTACAAGAGAAGAAAAAGAAGGGAATGGGATAAATTATGAGGTCTAGGGATCCTCTATTTATAGTGTTAGGATTAAGGTTACATAGCTTTGGGAAAAAGCTACATAATCTTAACACTTTGGTCCCTCTTCTTTCCTTCCACTATTTTCGGCCACAACTAGTCAATTTACAACCTTGGTGTTAACTTTTTGACTTTTCTAATATTTATGGTTAATTAAATTTAATTACCCATTAATTAAAAAGTCTTATTGTTAATTATTCGTAAACGAACTAATTAACCACCGTTAGTATTTTATCGTTGGAATATTAATATACATAATAAATATACACTTATATTATTATATACATCAATCGAGTATTAATACATATATAATAAATATACGCTTATATTATTATATATATACCAATAGAATGATATCTATGTGTATAACGTGTGTGAACCCCGTAGGCTCACGTATTCCTAGCCGTATAAATATCCGTATGACATGAGCGCAAACCCAACAAAATTTACATCATATAAAGATCTCAAAGCACACAACTATAACACATATAAAGACTTTAGTCACTCTAACGGTTTGACTAACATGCTCAAGTCACGGTTGTCACAGTCTCCCCTCTTTGGGTGTAAATTTCGGTCTGAATATTTAATCGTTTCTACGTTCAACAATTTTGCTTACCACACGAGAGTACAAATAGCAGCATAAACAAAACTATAAGCAAAGAGATCACCCCTAACTCATGAGTCTTCGCCTGTCCTAGAGAAAAACTCGGTCAAAAAACCTTAAGTTGTGTAAACAACTTGATCCATAACTCAACCCCCTCAACTCTTCAAACAAAGAAATGTCTTGAAATCTAAGTTATAAGTGGTTACAAGGACTCAATGTTTTTGAAGATTTGGCTACGACTCACGGTTTACTCAATATATTAAACTTTAACTAAACCACTACAAAACGATGAAAGGGATGCAACTAAATCTGCCAGTAACCCTTGAAAGTTAATCTTTCCTTCCTGATTTGTGATGATTGACACGTGTACTCCCATGCCCAGCTACTATCTCATTCAATATAAACCTTGTAAACTTCTCCATCTTGTAATATTCTGTATTGCTTGATAATGGGGCTGACTTAGTTAGTCTATCGACTATTACCCAATTCGTATCATACCCACTACTTGATCTTGGCAACCTTGTAATAAATTCTATAGTTATTCTATCCTATTTTCACTCAGGTATCTCATCCTGTTACAATAAACCCAAAGGTCTTTGATGTTTCAGCATTCACCTTTAACCAAGTCAAACAATTACTAACATAGGTAACAATACCCTTCTTCATACATGGCCACCATGCATATCTCTAAGGTCATAGTACATCTTATCCGCTCCCGGATGTACCAAGTACCTTGATGCA